>CAJNDT010005952.1:265000-394217 GCA_905221615.1 Symbiodinium sp. CCMP2592
GTGGTATCACCGGAAGAGCAGCGATTGGTGCTGCCGCGACCGGGGCAAGTGGCACAAAACTATGCTTCGCTGGAGAAGGATGGGCTCGGCGCTGGTCAGGTCGAAGATGCTGGTCTTATTAGATGTATGTATACGCACACATATATATATATATATATAGATATTCACAAAGAGAACATAGATACAATGTATATGTATGGATGTACGTATGCAGGCATGCATGCATGTACATATGTATATGTACACATATATTTACCTATGGTTGGCCTTTGTCGTTCTGCACATGCAGTGGTGTGGGAGTGGCATGAGCCGTTGTTCAGCCTTCATTTGCCTTGTTGCCAGCAACAGCGGAGATATGAGGAGGGCTTGCAAGGTTTTTGGACGAATATTTCCGCAGACATGTTTAGGCCATAATGGTATCAATAGTAGTAATAGCAATAATAGTAGCAATAGCAGCAATAGTAGTAATCATCGTTTTAATAGCAATAACAGTAATACTAGGAGTTATAGTAATCATCGTACTACATGTAATAATGGTAGCAATAACAGTAAAAGTACTAGTACCAGTAGTAGAAACAGTAGGACTGAAAGTACTGTTAGTAATGGCACCGGGTGGTAATGGCAACAAGAGTAAGCATAAGGAAAAATAGCAATAATAAGAACAATGCTAATAACAATAATCACCGCAATGCTGATCACGCTTGAAAAAACGATAACAGTAGTAATAACAATGGTAATCACAGTGGAAAGAATACAGTGAATGTTAATGATAAATAGCTTCACAAGTAATAACAGTAATGTTAGTAGTAGCGAAAACTGCAATAGTAGTAATAATAACACTACATGTTGCAATACTAGTTGTTACGAAGAGTAACAACAATACTAATGCCTATAAAACCTACAACAATAACAATCACGACAAGAGTAAGGGTAATAGCAACAAGAATGTTAAAGAAAATAATGTCAATAACAAGAATAGGAATTATAAGAAAACTATTGATCATAGAGCAATAAAAGGAGCAACAACAATAACAATAATAATGGCGTCAACGATGAGCGTACTAATAATTGTAGCAATACTAACTCCGACAGCCCAGGATGCCCTGCGGAATCAGTTTTGCAGTACGAACCCGTCTCATGGACCGCAACTGGCAAGACTGGATTCGGTGGCTATGTGTTTGGTCCCTGTCCTGTCGAACGTGCAGACGAGATCATGCGTGCAGGTATTCGAACATCAACATGGTGACCTTGTGCATCAATCCTTTCAGACCCTTGAAGATTTTCGGCGAGACGTACGTCGAGAAGTACTCAGCTTTGGTTGGTGCCCCAGCCGTTGGCTGGCTGGCCAAGTAAATGTCGAGGGCTGCTTTTGAAAAAGAGACCACGCCTTCAAGGACCCTAACCTGCCGCCACACATCTTCAACGCCTCTGCAAGTGCGTACAAGCGAAGTATGGACAAGAAGGAGCTCTCAGAGATGTGCAAGGCTGCGTTGCCTTGCTCGTCAGCTTTGCTGTTCGCTCGTTTTGCAGGAACATCAGGTCCTCTTGCTGCTGGGAGACGGATGCACTGGAAAGTCGATGGCACGCGAGCACGTGCTCAGCATCACGGAAGCAAGTGACGACCGGTCAATGCGGGTTCAAATGTTCAAAACTACAATTTTTCTGAAAACCTACCCTTTCAGCCACGAGTCAATTGCCTTCATGGGGTCTTGAGCATCTCCAAGGCTTCTTCGACCAGAACGCTGGCGATGGATGCTTGCCAAGCACGGGAGAGTCGTTAATACCAGTTGGAGAAAACCCAGCTTCGGGACTGCGACACTAGCAGCTAGCAAACAATATAGCGGGGCTCACAGCGAGCATACCTGACTTGGACTTGAGGTGGTGGCGAATTCAAGCAGATGCTGGCTATTCTGGCTCCCTTCATCTCGGCCCAGTGTCGTTGTGGTCGGCAGATTTGGCAATCCACTCGAGCTAGCTTGGAGGCCGTCTGCCCACACCGACTTGCAATACAGATCCACCCTCTAGGCTCCAGAGAGTCCGCTTTTTCGGCTTCTTCCTGTCACTACACTCACTAGACTCACTGGACTGTCGTTGTATTTTGCATTGAAGACTCTTAGTGCTATTTAGTATTGTCCATGAGTACTTGTAATCTGTGACGATTATCCTGCTCTCTGTCGCAGAATGACCCGCGCAGGTCGAGCTTGGGTTGGCTGCAGATGGCTTCACATGCCGCACGCTTGCCAGCGTGACACGGCGAGGAAGCCCACGAAACACCTGTGTCACAACGTGACATTTCCTCCTTCATGCATGCGTGTGTTCAGTAGTTTTCCATGCGAAGCCCGGTGAGGTGAAGATGTTGGAGATAGGTCGTCTTGCACGCAGCATGGACGCCGGCTTCAAGACCTTCGATGCTCTGTATCTTGCAGCCAAGGCTCTGTTTTGGGCATCCCTGTCCAGCGTTTTCAGCAAAGTGAGATCCGTTTCTTCATGTGGTCTATGAATCCGAAAGATGCCAGGACGAAAGGGCCAAGGAGTGGTTGGGCACCAGGGTGGAGTTCCGACTACTCGGGGAAGAGGCAGCCACATGTTGGGATCTGATATCCGTTGTGTCAGTGCACTGAAATCTAAGTGCTTTTCGGTTTCTTGAGGCATCTCCTCCTTGTTTCGAAGAGGCGGTTAGAGTCGTTGCATCTTCTGCAACATGAGAAGTTCGGAAATGGCCAACGCAACAGTGCTGCTATCATAAATGCCGGTTACTACCTCTTGTAGAGCTAGCTCGAGGAGTAGTGGTATTTGTCTGTTCAGTCTATTCATGCCTTTGTGATTCGTGCAGCAGCTTCTTTCTGAACCGACTGATGGATTGCTAAAGGGTGTGAGAGACTTGTATGACCGGGTCCGCAGCGCCGCACTAGATCAATCTTGTCGTGATTCGTACAAGTGTGCAGCTTAGACTCAACTGGTTATAATGACGTAAGGTGGGCACCGGCATGAGGCGTGCAGAGATCATGTTTTCTGCATTTGGGGTGGGTGGGTGGGTGGGTGGGGGTTAGAAGAATTCGGGACAGCATGCCCACATGGAAATACTTCTGGTGGGAGAGCCAAGATCGCTACCAGACAGAGATTGCTGATGTAATCCTTCGAGTCTCCGGCCTTTCGAGATTTGGTCACTGAGCATTTCGGACGCCCTGTTGCAGATCGAGATTGAAGAGTACGACGAGGAAGGCTTTGCACAGAAAAGCTGGATCGAAGCTCTGGCTTCTTTCGAGAGCCTTGGTCGGAATGGTACCACGTCCTCAGTCGGATGCTGCCGCTGCTACTGCTACTCATCCACTGCTGCTGCTGCTGCTGTTGCGACGACGACGGCTACTGCTAAGCATCGTCGTTTTAATCAGTCGTCATTGCCATCCTCCTCATCATCGTCGCCATCATCATCACCACCGTCATCACCACCATCATCATCACCATCAGCATCACCATCATCATCATCGATGAACGCCATCGATCACTTCTTCAGCTTGTAGGTGGAACAAACCGCAACCTAGCTTGCTTGGTTCATTTAATCACTTTCGTCATCGCTATCCTCGCTTGTTTGGTGTATGTCTGCAAATGGGCCTCTCAAGGCGGGACATACACGAGGTCTCACGTTTGTTCCGCAGAAATTGCTCGGCGGGGGACGGGAAACTCGTCGCATCTATGACGCCAGTGGCTTATGCTGCTGCCTCTTCTATCGCATCGTGATCTCTCTCACGATCATCATCATCATCATCGTCATCAGTTGTCACATCAACATGAATTACTATCATCAATGTCACCATCATTTTTCATCCTCGTCATCATCCTCAGCGTCATCTTTGGGGCCGCAGTTGTCGTCAGCATCGTATGACCCCCTTCGAAGACGCACAGGAACGTAGAAGCAGCTGTTGCCTTGCTCATGCTCACCGAGGATCGATGACGCCGTGGTAGTGCGAATCCTGTGTGGCTGCTTGGCCGAAGTACTTAGCCCCTGAAGCCCGGCTCCGGGATGGTCGCCGGCCGCTGAAGTTTGTTGTTGCGATGTTCTTTACGAGCGCTTCACTTCAACTTGCTTCAAAAAGCTCAGCCTCCTGCTTTGCCAACACGAAGCACACGAAGCCAGCCGAGGCTTGATCCTCCTTGCGGACCTGCGCTTCGACGGGTCCTCGGGACCCCTGCGTTGCGAACCTGAAGGCTCGTTGCTGGGGATTACTGTGAAACTTTCATCAATGCGAGGCAAGGACTGAGGCCATCGATCAATGTGAAGCTATGTCGTGGCGGATTCGTGGAATCACAGGGATCTTGGCTGTTTCCTCCCACGAATGTGCATTCTGACGAGCTTGATTGCAAAGGTGTTCAAAAAAGACCCAAACCCTTCACCCTTAAACCTGAATCCTAAGCCCACAGCCTAAACCCTGTACCCTAAACCTTAACGCCTAAGTCACACCCCGGCACTCGGCCATAGGAGGTCTGGAAGCTGCCGCCAAAGCCTTGGGGGTACACGCCGGGTCGCTTTGGACCTCCCTGGTAGAAGGCCGCTTGTCGTGGGCTCTACTCTCGGTCTCGGAGGGTGGATGGTAGGAGAGATCACGTCGGGATGTGTACCGGGTGTAGTACTGACAAAGATTCAGCAAGAAGGACAACGTACTGATATATTCACCACGTCTCAGAACGATATATTCCATTCCTCTTCTTCCTCTTCACCTTGTCTTCGCAGTCTTCGTGCTTTTGGCCTCTGAGCGCAGCCTCTGTGGACCCAGTCGAGGCTCGGCCTCGCCCCAGGATGCGGCCTTGTGTGCAGATGCAGCTCCTTCGCTGAAACCAGAAGCTGGCGAGACGGAGCTGAAAGGGCTGCGTAGGGCTGCAACGGGTGCAGCGTCCCATGACGAGGCTGTGGCGGAAGTCTACTGTCGGCTTGTGGATTTGATCCTTCAGCACTGCAACGAGCACTTTCCAGCCGAAGCTAAGGCGGGGACAGAGGGGGGAAATCTGGACTTGAGGATGCGGGCTGGGAGGGTTTGATGGTTTGTAGAGGCGATCACTCGGCGCATCAAAGTCCTGGAGCTTCCCTCCGGCTCTGATGCGCCCGGAACCCATCGCCTTCTGACCCAGCTCTTGAACGAGGTGCTCATCTCGGTTTTGTTCGCATTTTGTGCATGTCTCTTGGAAGCGTCGGCTCCGCCTGAGGCTCGATTCGCACGGATGCTTCGCACCGCTCGCGGGTCGGAGGTCAGTCAGACTCTCAGATGCTGGGGACTGGAAACCTTTCCCAAGACATGTCAATGGTGGAGCTGGTGGAGCCGCGAGCCCATGTCAGGCGACGAACTCCGGGATGAGTCCGAGCTGCAGGCACAGCGCTCCACTTCTCCGACTTATCCGCGTGAAGCCAAAAGCGGCTGCGTCTCGGAGGCAGCGGCTGCCAGAGCGGAGGCCTTGTGCCGGGGCTGCCTGGGAGCGCTGCAAAGCGGGACGCTGCGGAACTGGGCACAGGCCTGGTGCTGTATTCTGTGTGCAGGCTCATGGTGAGCCTCACGGTGTCACGTGGTGGTTCAGGCGCAAGAGCTTTCCGAGAGCTTTGCCTTGGAAGGGGATTTGGCCTCTATAAGCAACTTGGCTGCAACTTGGCTGCGCCTATTGGCAACTCCCCAAAGGGCTTCTTGGGCCCGCCTCACAGTGAGGCGGTGCTTGTGGGCCTGTCGAACATGCGCTCAGCAGAACCTCGGCTGGCAAGTTCCGCTGCTGCGTGGCTTGGGCCTGGGGCTCTCTCGTATGGGCTTCTTCCAGGCCTCGAGTCTGGCGCAGCTCTGGACACGGTGGATCTCATGGAATTCCTCCACCTCCTCTCAACATCCAGCTGACGCTTGGCTCGCTTGGCTCGGCGATGCAGGGCAGAGAGGTAAAGAGCGAGGCCAAATCACACGGACCAGGTAAGTACCTTCGAGATCTTGGCGAGAGACCTCGGGAAGCCCCGCACTTGGACGAATCTGCAGAGGCGGGCCGGGCGATGCTGCTTGTGACGGTGTTAGTGTGCCGGCCTCTCTCTCTCTCTCTCTCTCTGTCTCTCTCTCTCTCTCTCTCTCGCTCTCGCTCTCGCTCTCGCTCTCGCTCTCGCGCTCTCTCTCGCTCTCTCTCTCTCTCTCTCTCTCGCTCTCGCTCTCGCTCTCGCTCTCGCTCTCGCTCTCGCTCTCGCTCTCGCTCTCGCTCTCGCGCTCTCTCTCGCTCTCTCTCTCTCTCTCTCTCTCTCGCTCTCGCTCTCGCTCTCGCTCTCGCTCTCGCTCTCGCTCTCGCTCTCGCTCTCGCTCTCGCTCTGTCTCTCTCTCTCTCTCTCTCTCTCTCTCTCTCTCTCTCTCTCTTCTCTCTCTCTCCTCTCCTCTCCGTGCTGCACCTCTGCACTGCTGAACTCCGAAAGGCTTCAGAGGCTCTGTTGGCCCACCTCGAGCCGCACCAGGAATCAACGACCTGGCTGGTTTGCTGCCTTCGCCCAAACGATGCTGGCCACCCCGACCGCGTGCTCCTCGAAAGAGCATGATGATAGACTCATCAGATGCAGGGTGTCTTAGAGTCTCTAGCAGAAAGGAAGCTGGCGCACAGCTGCAGAAGTGGCGTCTGTTGAGGAACAGGAACGTGATGCTCCGGCAAACTGAGCAGCTCCGCTTGGCTGACATGGTTCATCTGACAGACAAGAACAGCTGCTTCCTGTGGTCATTGAACCTTGGAAGCACACTGTGACATGAGTCAGCTCGCGTCGTTATGCTTGTTGGTGGACTTGTGCGGCCCGAAAGCAGTTTCCGAGGAAAGCATTCCGTGAGAAGTACGCCGAGTTGGTGCCAGTGCTGGCGGACTCCACTCCGGACGAGGAGGCGTGCCGGGCCACAGGGTCAATCCTTGAGGATCTGAGAAGATGCAGCTTCAGCCCCGAGCAAGGTCTGCCGCATCATCGTGAAGTCTGCTGGAGGTGGCGAGGGAACGGTGGGTGCAGAGAACGTTTTCGGTGGCGAGATCCTCGAACGTCTCTTAGAGCACAAGCCCTCTGCCTACACAGCAAGATTTGTAGTTTTCAGGAGAATTTGACATCATGTGTTTTTTGTCTTGAGGCCATGAGCCAACAAGCATCGACTGCGTGCGAACGTGCACAAGGCATGCGACGCGAGCGCAGCTCCTCGCCTGATTTCTGAGGCTGCAGGAGAAGATGGCTGGAGCCCAGCACCTGGAAGGCACCAAGTCGGTGCCTGGGCAGAAACTTGATTGCTTGTCTGCTGGGCGAACGAACGTAAGACATGTGAGCGAGGAGTGTTGGCTGAAATGCATAGTATACATGTACGAGCGGCTGCCCATAAATTACAACAATGCTGCTGCTCTGCTGCCGTTGCTGTTGCTCCTAGGTGTAGATACGCTTCACGGCAGAAAGCATGCCACGTTGACTAAGCGCAGTAAAGCCGTAGAAATGCGAATTCCGTTAATCGTACGAAGCAGTGCAAGTAACGACCAGCAGAGACAGCAGCAGCATCAGTAACACTAGCGAGAGCGGCTTCAAAGAGGATAACATAATGATCAGTAAGAGCAGTACCGTAGTGGCAAAGGCTCGGAAACATCACGATCCTCCCATAGACTTGCAGTGCCTGAGTTTAACGTTTGAGTCTCAGGTCCTCCTCCCAAAGACCCTAACAAACCCTAAATCTTAAGCCCTGAGCATCCCTGAAGCTTCATCTTTTGCAGAATCGAGGAGATGAAGCAGCTTATGGAGGAGAAGCTCAGGATGGAAACTTTGCAGCCACTTGGCGGGCTGGTGGTAGAGAGAGAGGGAGAGAGAGAGAGAGAGAGAGCCTGTGGCTCACACCCCGGAGCAAAGCAAAGCAAAGAGAGAGAGACTAGGACTACGAACAATCCCGAGTCCTTAGCCCTGGAGAAAGAAAAATACCATAAGATCCCACAAAGTTGTAGGTGATGGCAGGTTAAGGTGGCTCGAACATGCGCTAGATCCGGGCTCTTTGTGACTTCTTGCGCCGTTCTCTTAGGAGTACCTCCATCCCGTGAAACCCGCAATGCGCAAGTGGGCCATCACGGGGGCTTTGGAAGCCCGAGGGTTCAAAGTAGATTTGAGGGTTAAGGCTAGGATGAGGGTTTTGAGTGGGTGGTCGCTGTTAGCAAAGCTCATCGTGCCGATGATTGAAGCTGAAGCACCCGAATCTGCATGTCGATTCTTAGCCTACGAGAAAAAAGAGCAAGCGATCATAGCCACACGCACACACATAAATACACACACATACACACACATCGGGGACGGGGTGGCCCATGTTGCTCATTGCTGCAATGAGCGCCCAACGCCCAAAACAACAACGCCGACAAGCGTACCCTGAGAAAGCCCACTAGCGACATTTCTCCAATTCTCAACCCAAAAAAGCCTTAACACACGCAGTTTTCCCAACGATCAGGTGAGAAACAATCCGCAACTTGCAAGGGTGGCGTCGCAGTCTCGAAGGTGTCCTCCAAAGCCTCAACCTCCAAACCTGCCTAGACCCCAAAACCACAATCCTTGGGGCTTACAAACCCTAAACCCTATACCACCAAAAGGCCATCAACAAAAAAACCTATACCTGAGCCCTCAAAATCCTTCAGCTGTGAGGCGAGAGCAGCAGCAGACCGAGCGCCTGAAGGTGCCGGGAAGGGAACGAATTCAAATCGTTTACTCCTAAGCCTAAACCCTTATAGAACCCTTAAGGGATCCCAATAACTATGGTAACCTAACAAGACCTGCGAAGAATGTATGTATGTATGTAGGCATGTATATATATGCTCTCGGGTCCCGGGCCGCCACCCCCCCCCCCCCCCATGGTATCCCCCCCCCCCCAACCCCCTGCCGCCCTGCTGCTGCACGCCCACCCGCCCTGCCCGCCCCGCCGCCCCCGGCCCGCACCTTGCCTGCCCCTTGACCTTGTGCGCGGATCGGGAGTGTCGCACTATGCCCTGCCGTGTGCGGAAAGCGGCATCTGACGTGAATTGCAATGCTGAATTATGAGGGTTGTATTGCGATGGTGATGGTGGCAGATCTTCTTTTGAAGGTATCAATGATGAACATGACGACGACAAGGATGATGTTGAGCATGGTATGATCGTCGACTCATGTCCCGGTCTAGAGCAGCACAACATCATGAGCAGTATCACCGGTGCCACAACAAGAGGGAAGACAAGGAGTAACACATAAGAACGTCGTGGCAAAAAGAGTACCACCACAGGCCCCACACCACAGGGGGGGCGGGGGGGAAGGGGGGAGGATACAATGGGGTGGGGGGGGGAGGGGGGGTGTGGCAGCCCTGCATCATATATATATATATATATATATATACATATACACATAATATCAATGTTTTGTGTGTGTATGTGTTTTTGTATGCAGCACTTCCCTGTATGCCTGTATGTATGTCGAGTTGTGTTCGGCACACGCCGTTTTCGCATGTGACTTGCAGGGCGGCTGCTCAAATAGCAGCTGGGCAGAAACCCTAAACCCTAGTAAACCCTAGACCCTGAACCCTAAGTCCTAGTTGGGCAGGAGCTCGAGTCGCTTCGTGGCCAACACCAAGACCAGCAGAACAAGCAGCAGCAGCTGATGCAGAGTTTCAGCTGCAATGGCAAAACTCGGCGCCCGTGTTGTGCAGTGCTCGTCCCCGGAAGTAAAGAGCTTACGGCCAGAAGAGCCGATCAACGGTCTGGTGGAGGGTATGTGCTGGCGTTTTGAACAGTGCCGAATGCAGCAAACTGTTTGGGGTCTTCGTGTAACTTGTTCGCGGAGTGGTCTGTGTAAGCTGAACGCGTACGCGTGCATCGAAGGCAGCTTCAAGAGCAGCAGTTGCAGCTGCAGAAGCAACACCAAGAGCAGATGCAAGAACAGATGGAGGCCCTTGTGTGCATCAGAATCGTTGTTGTCCGCCCGGCCCCTGAACGTCGGCAAGAGTTAGGCCTATCATGTCCTGTGCAATTTCTGCGGCAGATTGTTGTGGTAAGCCATGCGCAGGCTCTGAGGAAGCAGCAGGAGCTGGAGCTTGAACGCTTGCGGAGCCGTGCTTGCAGTTAGTCCCTGCTAGAGCTAGAGTGAGTGCAATTTGCAGATGCTAATTAGCCTTGGGTCCATTGTTGCATGTTGTAACCTCTCTAGCAGTACGCTGCAGGCGGTATGTAACTTTGATGTGAGCACCCACATGACATGAGCAACGATAAGACACAATCCAACTACGATATCGGCGGTGCCCTGGAGCCCTGAAGCCGGCAGCGAGGAAGCAACAAGAAGAGGTATCTGCCGCAGCCACTACCGTTGCTCTGCTGCAAGGAGTGTTCGCTTGTTAAGCTATCTCCCTGCGGGGCTCTTGGATCGAAGCTCGTGTTGCATCTTCAGGCGTTGACTCCCGTCGTCCCGGAGACATCGCCGGCAGTCTTGCCAGAAGAGGACGCGGTGCTGCCTGGCGCAAGTATGGCTCGGAGATAAGTCGCAGAGCTCTTGGTTCAGAATACAGGCTATTGGAGTTTCAGAGGCTGCCACAAGGTCCGGGAATGGTTTTTCTTCGTGAGTCGTCGCTTCATTTTGCAGTCTCGGAGAGCAGAGGCAAAAGGTTGTTCTAGCTTTTGAAGCAGCCACGGTGCTCGCCCCCGCGGGCCTGGACCCAGTTTACTCAGATGCCTACTCTTCCAGTCAGGCCGTTGACAGTGGCAGAAGAAAGTTTAGTGCCTGTGCCAGGGGCTCAGAGAGTGCATGGGCACCGGTCCACGGACTCTTAGTGCTTGCTGTCCTGGTTGGTGCTCTTGTACAAGTGGCAGTTCACCCCACAATCCTAACCCTATCTCCATGCTGTTTCACGATGGCCTTACCTGCTACCGCAACTAGGGTCTGGGGGTATCTATGCTGTGTGGGGCCTAGTGACGGTTGGTGTTTATGCTTACGTTCGGCCTTGAAGAAACAGCGAGATTTTTGCGAAGCCAAGCTCCACAAGCTCAACCACACAACCGAGTTGTGCGTTGAACCTCCAGTCTCTCTACAGACCTCGCCTGGTATTGCCGAGTTTGGGCATCAAAAAAAAGATCTTACACCTGCTTAAAGCCCTGAACACCCTGGAACACCAACATCTCAAAGCCTAGACCCCCAAACCCTCAAGCCCTGAAGCCCTAACAGTTGTGGGTCTACTATTGGGGCCTTAATAATTACCTATACTTTTTTGGGGGTTTCCCTATTATAATCAGACCCATTCTAATTACCAAGGCCCCTACATCCCTAAATCCTTATAGTACCCTTATCGTATCCCTTACAGGAACTCTTTAAAGGAACCCTGAACCCTATTCTAATTACTAAGGCTAAGGCCCCTTAGGGTGTTCTGGCCCGAGGAGATCCCGGAGCTTGGGAAGGCCCCGAGAAGCCCCGCCGGCCTCCTTTCGCCACCGCTTCCGGGCCCCAGGAAGCACCGAGGAGGACGATCTATTAAGGGATCTATCAGGAATCTCTAAGGGGATCCCGAAGGGTTCTATTCAGGCTTCGGGTTTTGGGTGTGGGATTTAAGGCTTCGGGAACTAAAAGAACAGTTTCGAGAGGTTCGTTTCTTCTGTGATTTGCATGGGTTGTCTTAGGGGTGTCTAGAGCTTCGCAGTGCAGCACGGTTCTAAGGGCCCTCTCTTGAGGAATGCGTGGGGAGGTAACTCTGTGTGTTGTAGGAGGGACAGCCTCGGCAGAGCCATCCGGCGCTTCATGCAGCATTGGCCCAGATGGCCGCAATTCTCCGTGTTCGGTGCTCGGTGGTTTGGGTCACCGCAGCAGCGGTCGATCGCATCACGAGTCTTGCAGTAATGCGCGACGCCTGCAAGTGTCAGGTCGCCAAAGAGAGGGAGCAAAGCTTTCAGACGCATGCAGAGTCGATGCCTTAGCCCTCAGGTAAGGGCACAGTTGTCACTTTGCGGCCACAACATGCTTCTTGCATCAAGGGGACGACTGTGCAAGGTTTCATGATCAAACGCTGCATGACCTGGAAGCCGAGTCGTGAACTCAGATCCAGGGTCTCAAACTTCCAGCGATTGGCAGCATGCCTGGTTGTGCTTTCTTCCCGAGCTGTGCCGAGGCGGGATGGATGGAGGCAGGAGATCCGAACGCTGACGCAGCAGGTGCCAAATACAGCGAAATTCTTAAGATCGCGCACCTTCTCATGCCATAGCTTACGTGCCAAGGTCAGCGATCTTCGGCGAAGCGTAGAGGAGCAACGCCCTGGGGTCAGCGTTTGTCGTTGACCTTCTTGGGGGTGACACAGGTTTTCAGGGTTTCAGGACTAACTAGCAGTGGTTGCTGGCAGTCGTGGGAACGTTGGGAAGAACGCCGTGCTGGGGACGAGCAGCATCCTGGAAAGGCGTGTACATGTACTTCTGCACTGACACCGGCCTTTGTCAGCTCGTCGGAGCAACTTAATGCTTTCCAATTCGCCCACAGTCATGCAGTATCATGTAGTCATAGACTTCACGCCGGGCCTGTGCCGCACAGGCCGAATGGGTGCAGGCTGACGGCATCAAGACTTCAACAACTCGAGACAACACACACAGCCAGGCAAGACTGCTGAACTTTCAGCCACAGTTTCACCGTAGAAGGGCTTGCATGGCGCCAGCAATTTGTGAACCTGGTGGCCGCACCCCAAGCTCACATGACCAAGTATCGGCTGCTCAGTCTCCTCCTCCTTCTGTACAACGCAACAACTACCAACTACCAACTACAACAGCCACAACCACTACTACCACTACTACCACTACTACCACTACTACCACCACACCACTACCACCACTACTACCACTACTACCACTACTACCACTAGTACCACTACTAGCCCTAGTAGCACGACTACCACGACTACCACGACTACCACGACGACGACGACTACTACTACTACCACCACCACTATTACCACTATTACCACTACTACCACTACTACCACTGCTACCACTGCTACCACTGCCACCACTGCCACCACTGCTGCCACTGCCACTGCCACTGCCACCACCGCCACCGCCACCGCCACCGGCAACAGCAACAGCAGCAGCAGCAGCAGCAAGCAGCAGCAGCAACAACAACAAGACTATGATTGTGGTAGATTGGTTGGATATAGATACATTAAGGAGGCGAGTCAACAACAACAAACGAGCTAGCGTAAGTCTACATGGCGAAATATGGCGAGATCACCAAAAATCACATATACTACATATACACACATACATACATATATGCATATATATATATATATATATATATATATGTGAACATACACACATACCCACATAAGCACATACACACATACCCTCACACACCCGCATTCATATATACACATACATATCTACACACCTACCTACCTACCTACCTACATACATACCTACGGTTCCAGCATCCTTTCACCCCCTGAGCTACTTCTCGCACAACAGATGCCCTAGCCAATAATAGTTTGTGACCCAAGGCCGTGGCTTCGTCTTTCCACTCACAGATGGCGAGGCCGACTGGGACGGCAAGGGACCCGGCAAAGAGGAAGACGACCTTTCAGAACTCTAAGGTTTGGCTTGAGGGGGCACGGGCGCGTAAGTCATACTTATGAGGATGGGTGCGAGCGACCGTCTACATGGTTGCGATGCTCTACATTTTCCTTGGCGTGAACATCGTTCGGCCGGCACAGATTGAGATAATTGTAACATTTGAATTTACCGGATATAGACCGAGTTTCATCAGGGAGACGAGTCGAGAGTCCATTGAGATCACGAGCAAGGTCGCAGCGCACCATGTTGCCAGGCAGCGGACAAGTTCGTCAGTGCCATTGAAGGCATTACGAGCGTCAAGCGCAGAGTTCTGCAGAGGCCCTGCAACCAGCCTCCAGCAGCCTTTAACGTGAGCTACTGCAAAGTGCGGAAGGTCGACAGGGCGTGTCATCACAGTTAGCGCCCTTTGGCTGCAAGACTTGCGACGCTCAGAGAGGCGCAAAGACTTGCTAGGGTTGTCTAGACACGAACCTGCCTGTGAGGTTTGGAATGGGACAGTGGCAAACCTGACCTTGCTGGCGTTGGGCTCCTCCGCGCCGGGACCCTGCAGGGCCTTCGTGGAGTGCACTGCCTGCCCATTCTTCAGGGCACTGCCCGTTCGAAAAAGTTTTCGCGATCGCAATTCCTGGCATGGAGGTCAATCACTCAGAATCAACGTTGACTTTTCATGTTCGTGCGCACGCGAGGCCAGAAATCCTGTTGTCTGTGGTTGAGATCATGGGGCCATGCTGCCACGTTTGAGATGACTTTGCCGCCAACTGGGACTTTGTGCTCAAAGAATCTTGCTAGTCACGCGCGCAAAATTCCGAAGGCATCAGCTGAGACTCTCTACCCGCCTCTAGCCAAGCCAATCCGCAACACGCTTCAAGCATCAATCACAAGTGCTCTGCCGTTAAGAAGCAAGATGCAATTCGCCGGCATCTCGCCACTGGCGCTGCCAGGAATGGCTTCTTCGCTGGTGAGCTAGGGCCTTCCACTATTGTTGGCTAGGACCTGAGATGCAGGTTTTGATTTGGCGGAACTTCATCCACAGATTCTGAATCGGTGCATGACTCAATCCCTAGCACCACCCTACTTACATATGCCTGGAGCGAGCGCTCACCCTGTCAAGTTACCTAAAATTGAAACCCTGAGTCACAAGGACACTCAGGGCAGTAAGGGGGAGGGTGGCAGGGGGCCTTAATGAATACCCCTTGCAAGGACCTGATAAGGGTCGAACAAGGCTTATCTTAGGAAATATAGTCCCCTCACGTTACCCCCCCTAAGCACTGAGCTTCCTTATAACTGAGCTCGTTTCGGATGCCAGCTGCAAGCGAGATCAAGCGAGGCTCCGCAGCCTTCAACTTGTTTTGCATCGTGGTCTTGGCCTTGGCTTTCGCAGCCTGTATCACATCAAAAAAGCTACCGTGCTCAATACTTGAAGACTATATGAGAGCATGTGGGCATCGATCACTGTGTCTTCTGTCGGATATTAGTAGTCTGCTGCATCTTGGGCTTGCCTGTGAACATGAAGGTTGTGAAAGGAGAAGCTGTGACCGGAGCAATAGTTGCCAGCTCCTGTGCCCATGCTGGAGCGTAACGCCTGCATGTGATCACTTCGGACACGTAGACCAGGCCAAACCATGTAACGTGCTGAACTTCAGAATTCCGGAAGCCGATCATATGATATACAGAAAGCAGCTCGTTCCGAGGCCGTTTGTGTTGTAGCGGTGCCCGCTGGCGAGCAGCGGCAGATCAAAGATTTAGGCAGGTCGCCGTTGCCTGCCGCCTTGGGATCCATGCTTCTGGGCTTGTGGGCGCTACGTAGCGGCGTAGCGTGCGGGAATGCAGCTGTTTGGCTTCTGAAGCGCGCGCGAAAGGATTCAAAGAGCACAGGGCACAGAGCACAGAGATCACACAGGGAGCCATGGCGGTTGCATTCCGACTTCGAAGCCGACCGGCCATCAGCTTCTGGACAGTGGATCAAGTTTGCGATTTCCTGGAGACCGTGGGCCTCGACAGTGAAGTCTGTGCTCGGTTCCGGACAGAGTCCGTCACAGGCCGCGTGCTGTGCCAGATAACGGATCAGGATCTCTCTGCTTCACCCTTCGAACTGCCCTTTGGCCTCAGAAAGTCCCTGCTGAGCGAGGTTGAAGCTCAGAAGAAACTTGCGCGTGCACGGGAACGACAGGAGGTCGCCGGCACCGGGCCCATTCTGGCCAAAGGCCAGGTGCCAGAGGGCCTCAAAATCAGCCAGGATGCCTTAGAGAGGATCCGGAAGTGGCGCTTAGAGCCGTCCTCAGGGCGCCTAGTGCGTCGTGAGTTGCCCCTCAGCGACGAGGAGTTGGAGTGCTGGGAGTACCAAGCATCTTGGTTGGTATGTCCCATCACAGGGAAAGCCTGGGCAAGGAGCGATGTGGTGTCCACGATGGGTGTGGCGCTCTACCACGCTCCGCGCTACTGTTCTGAGAGGGAGAAGCAGCGGCTCTTCCTTGAGGAGGAGCAAGCCCGGCGCTACGACACCCAAAGGAAGGCAGCCATGGACCACAGCGGCACCAAGTTCGAGCGCGACTATGAGGTCTATCCCGTGGTGGAGCCCCCACCCTTGGCAAATCTGCCCTTCCAAGCGGAGTCTTCAGATGCCAGCGACGAGCAGCTGCAGCGCCTGCGCATGGAGGTCTCGAGCCTCAAAGGCCGATCTGCGGCGGTGCAGCGCGAGATGTTCGAGGGCCTTCAAGGAGATGCGTTTGCGGATGCGAACGACGCGAAGCACGACTTCTTGTCGGGGAACGATGTTGGAAGGGCACTGGAGCAGCTAAAGACGGAGCCGAGAGGTGACGCAGAGCTTGCGCAGAAGTTCGCAGTGTACGAATCCTACTTCTCGGGGGTGGTGGAACTCCGTAGCGATCTCTTCGGGCTTTGGGAGCGATGCGAGCCCGTCTTGGCGAGGCCAGATGCAGCCACGATGCGAGCCGCTGTGAATCGCGTGGATAGCTTTGAGAACCTCTCCATTCCAGAGAGGAGCCGCCATTGGTTCGTGTATCACATGATGAGCACAGCTTCCAGCAACCATGGCAAGATGCAGAAAGTCTTGGAAGACCTGGAAGACCTGTTTGAGACAGCTCAAGACAGGCTGGCTGTTGACGCGGAGGGGCATCCAGGGGAGCTCGGCGACGACCCTCAGCTGGGCATTATGGAAGTGATCATCGGCCCTGCATTTGACATGGATGCTTACAACGATGGTGTGCGAGGCAATGCAGCGAGAGCAGTTCTTCCGGCGGCCGACCGTGGGGTACTTGATATGGACAGGCAGTACAATGCTGTGAACTTCCAGTACTTTGCACAGCAGGCCGACGCAGGTGTCACTCGGGAAGGTGCCGAGGCATCATTCAAGCGACGCTTATGCACGAGCCGGCTGAGTTTCTACATCGAAGAATCACATGGTTCCCGAATTTTCCCACGGAACATCCTGTCACAGCTGAGCCTTCTTTTCTATCGAAGGAACGATGCCCTGCGTTTGCCCAACGGTCAGGTGAACGAGGCCCGTGTTGCAGTCTGCATCCGAAAGGCCATCCCGCGAATCTTAAGAGCGATCGTCGTGGATGTCTTCCAAGGAGACCGGAACTTTGCGCCACACATGGAGAAAGCCGTTCGGGTCTACCTTGCGGTGCACCAGGTTGCCATCAAACTGCTGGCAACTTTCCGCAAGAGCTATGAGCTCCTCTATCAATCAGTGCTCGAGTGGATCCAGCAGCCCTTCTGTCCAAAGAGTGATTCTGAGTGGCCAGATCTTGAGGAGCTTTTGCTGGGTGCGTCCCTCTGTGCAGTTCCCTGGTCCCTCCTTCGCGAGGCCTTCGTCCGGCGCCTCTTCGTCCATTTGCTGAGCATCACCAAGATGAGTGCCAAGGCACCCATCCGCCAGCGCGCGGAGCACCTCTTCACCCAGAACCGCGCTCTGCTGGAACGCCTCAGCTACATCCTGGCCTTCTTCCAGGCTGGTCCTGGAAAGCTCTCGGTGCAGGAGATGGACAAGAAGTATAGTCGTTGTGCTGGCAGCCTGCCGAAGGCAGAGCGGGCAGACTTGGTTGAGGCAGCGAGGGAAGGTGGCTTGGGATCCTTGTCGGATCTTTGGGCGGCCTTGGGGATGCAGCGTGGCGGAGACGAGGAGGCGGCGTTGCAGCAGTTGGAGGTCTTCGTGGAGTACGTCCAAAGCAACCTGGCCTCCTGGAAAGCGGCTCCGGCACCGCCCGCGGCATCCGAGGGTCCGGCGCTGCCCCCCGCTGCCCTTGAGCAGTTGGCCCTCATCGGTGCACAGAGCGCCGGCCCCGCAGCCCGGCCCAACACCTCCAGCAAGAGAGAGCGTGAGATGGCCTTGGCCCGAGCAAAAGCGGCGGAGAAGGCCCAGCACCAGGGCTTCCCATCTCTGCCCCCTTCGCGACGTTTGGATGGCACTTTGTGCTACTACTGCCAGCGACAGTTCCCAAGCCGGATGGCACTCTTTGCCCACTTGCGAAAGATGATCGACAAGGACCTTGCTTGCACCTGAAACTTACCGTAGGCCAGCGTTGTTATTTTGGAGGGCCTGCCCTGGTACACTTGTACGCTGCAGCTGGTCATTGGATATACTGTTGGGAGAAGAAGCAACTCAATGACAAAGTCAGCCGCTTTCTAGACCTTCAATCTGTGCCCATCAAAAACACTTTTTTAAAGCGCCTGCTAGGAGGACGCTAGAAGGATGCTGAGAAAGCGAATTACTGGATAAGTCAGGTAACGGGACCTCGACACAACTCTCGAAAATGCTTTCCGTCGCCTGGAAGGACCGCTTCGTGGAGGGCCACCACGAGGCGCACTTTCAGCTGTCACTTCCCGGTGGCCCAGATGCTCTGCCAGAGTCGGGCTTGCACCGCTGCAGAGCGAAGACATGTGGGAAGTCCTTCGCCTCGAAGCAAGAACTCTGGCGCCATTACCACACCATGGGTGTGCCTGGTTTCGAGGAGCCGCCACAGGCACAGGCGCAGGCAGCCGCAGCCGATGAAGGCTCCAAGCATCTGCAGGAGGACTCTGGACCTGCAACCGAGCCTGTCCAGGAAAGCGTTGTGGTCACGACCACGGACCTATCCCGCTGCGCAGTTTGCTTGGACAAAGCCGCGAATGTGGTAATGGTGCCTTGTGGGCACATCTTTGCCTGCCAAAGCTGTGGCCAGAAGCTGAAGGAATGTGCAGTTTGTAGAGCCAGCGTGTCCCAAGTATTGAAAGTCTACTACAGCGCAGATGTGTGCTGAGTTTGCAAGGCGAAAGCCTTGACGCTGATCTTATTCGGCCTGTTTCGCTTCACAGGGACATAACTCATGGTAGTGAAGCAGGACAGCAACTTGCCACCCTTGCCACGCAGAGAGGCTGTACAGAGAAGTCTCGGCTGCGGAGGATGTGTACAGAATCGCCCCATGTTTCGCATCAAACACAGCAGCGCTGCAGTGCTGGGAGATGCTGGGAGCCTTGGGCCTTGGGTCTTGCCGGGTCTTCGTGCTGAAGCGAAGACTGCCATTCTGAGGATTACTGCAGCTCCTGGCAACTCTATCAGTCTAGTAAGTCAGCTAGCCTGATGCAGGTGTCTTCTGGGTCACAGCAGGCTTCTCCATCTTCGCCTACCTCTGGCTGGTCGTTATTGTACAGGCCAGGAAGTACTCCAGACTGTGACTCTGAAAGCGATGCCAGCCCCTGTGCCAAGCCCGAAACCCTCCCAGACTGTCAGACCCGATCACATCACGAACTCTGATGCCCCCGGAACCCCTGAATCCCTACATGTCTACTGTAGCCACTGTAGCCTAGGCCTAAGCTCACAGACCTCTCCTTTGAACCCGACTGCGAAAAGAGGTGAACTCGCCAAACGTCGTGGAGCTCTGGGAGGTCCGGCGAGGGTTTTGAAAGGTTACGAGCCAAAAAAAGTGTAGACCCGGCGCCGTTCTTGTTCTGATTTTTTTCTTGCAGAGCTGTTTTCGTGTTGCCACCTATCATCAAAACCGTCCCTTGTCGGTCTCGCGATTCGAACCTCGAGGTCCATGGAGCTTTCAGTTATCGTGGTACAGACCGCACTCTTTGGCCTAACGCCTGAAGCCGCAGTAATCCTCCGATGTCAGGCGCTGTTGACCCTGGCTTGGCTACCAGTGCTGATCACGGTGCATGGCTTGGGTGTTCACTCTGAAGCCGCAGTTCACCGGTCGCTGAACTATGGGCACTGTCTGCTGTCTGGACATGTCAGCACAACCCGAGACATCCACAACCGAAAGCCTTTTCTGGCCCTTGTCCAAGCCCTCCCTACATCCATAAATGCTGCCCCAGACCCCTTGTGATCTCAATGCGCTCCCGGAGAAAATTCTGAAGATATCTGCGCGTATTTTTTGCTACTGAGATGTCACGTCTTCCATGATTCCCGGGGCCGTCCTGTACATCATGCAAGAGCGTACCGGGGTCTATGGTCTTAGGAGCTTAATGTTGCAGCGGTCCCATCAGCAGAAAGGACAAAGCAAACCAAACAAAGTCCGCGGGCCGAAAAAACACGGATTACCACGGTGCAAATAAAACGAATGAGCCGCCGAACAAATGGATTGAAGCATGTCACCTAATTAGACACAGTGCAACATTACATTTATTTATGAGCTACTTGTTGGTTTGGTTTGCTCCTAATGCTCTCGCAGTAGAAAGTTGAGCCTAGTTGGACGTGTCACCTACATCTGTTCCTGCCTTTTGCAACTGTGCAAGTCGAGACCCTGATGGTTACCGCAAAATTGGACTTATAGTAACCTTATACTAACCGTATAATAACTCGAGAGTATCCCGTAGTATCCTGATCGTAGAGTCAGAAGTCAGAAGTATAAACCTGCTCTTGGGATTCGGGAAAGCTCCTAGGTCTCCTACCTCACCGACATCGGCTGGTTCTCGGGAATCAGGCCTGAAACTATGGCAGGGAGAACTTCCTGCGAGATCCTTTCGAACTTTAGGGGGTTTAGGGATGCTTAGGTTTGGGTTAAGGGTACGGAGCTTAGGGTTGAGGCTTTATTGCGTTATTCGAGCATCCAGCTCCCCGGCTGCTGCACTGCCATGATGCCAGCTGCTTCATGTTGTTGCTGCTGCTGCTGCTGTGTAGGTGTTGGTGGTGGTGTCGTTGTCTTCACGATTAGTGACCGGTTGGCTGTTGCAAAACGTCTCTGCCGCCTATATCGAGCGCTTATCATTTTGTGGTACGTAGTCATTCGTGCACGTTTTGCAGTCAGTCTCGCCCTTGAATTGTCTTGCAATGTTTTGACTTGCACTGGAAAGGTTTCTTGTTGTTGAGAATCCGGAAATCCCCTACCTTCAGGCCTTAAAGATTTTCCGGGAGTTCCCTTCACAGTACTTCTTCTTGCTTCCGACCCAAAACGGAGGACTTCAATTCGGCCAACTTCTGTAACCCAAACACCAACTGGTGAAGCTCAGGCGACAACCCGTCATCGAAAAGCCGGTTGCACTGGCTTCCGACGGAAAGGCCTGCATCTGGTCGATTTGGGGCTTCTTTGGGCAGATATGGTGCGGCGCTGCTAGGCCTGCCCTCCCCCCACACCATGGTATCCCCCTCCCCCCTGTGGTTCCCTGTGGTGTGGGTTCTCTCTTACCCCTCCCCCCTGCTGTGGTTGCGGTTGGCTGCGCCCCTTTGCTCCAAAGCCCCTGATAGTGATGAATACTAATACTATGGTGATGATGATGATGATGATGATGACGAAGATGGTGATCATGATCCCCACCTGCACTCTCCTCCGGTCAATTGCAAGGCTCAAGAGTCCCGAATGAAAATCACTCAAACACGTGCTCGAGCTGACCTTGAACGAACCCAACCGAAACTTGGCTTGGAATGACACCGGTCCATCCAGTTTTCGAAAGAACATCACCAGCCAAGCACGACTTTCAACTAGATAAAGGAATGAACATGCAGTGCCCAAGCCCAGGGCATTTTAAAAGCAGAGCTACCACCAACAGCCACACTGGAAATAGCACATCAACGTCATTGTGCACAACATCATCGCCATCATTCTCATCTGTGTCGAAGGGGAGGGGCGAGGGGAAGGGGCCCTGTGGTTCCCTGTGTTGTGGGTTATCCTACCCCGCCCCTATGGTTCCTTGTGTTGTGGGTTAGACGAGAGGCCTGGCTTGGGGGCGGGATGGGGTGGGGGGCCTGCGACGCGGCGACGCGGCACCATTTATGGTCACGCGCTCCATGTCGCTAGCTCGCCTGCCTCAGGCTCCGCTAGCCACTCTGGCAGAACCTGGGGCTCGAAGCAGGATGGTATGGTTGCGGCCTTGGAGTGTGACCGAGGGACCTCGTCTGCGTCTTGCGGCTGAACCCTGCGCCTAGGCGGCACGCGCTCAAGAGAAGCAGGGACTATCCGGAGCTGCCGGAAGAAGGGCAGCACCCTGAGCACGCTGAACCAAGCCCCGAATTCCAGGTTGCCCCAGAGCTCTGCGCTCCGAGGTCTGAGACAAGTGGATCCCTCCAGAGTGCCCCCTCCCCGGTCTTTGCTCCTGGCGTTCCGGGGCTTGGGATTTATATCGTTTATGCGGATGGCGTAAAAATTTGATGCTTTGGACGTTCGATGTTGCCGGGCTGAAGGCCTTTTGCTCGTGGCGGGGTGAGGGGGAGTGTGTGCTGACAGACGAATCGTGCCAGAGTTTCTACCTGTGGCAGCGCTTTCTGTGGACGGTGGCCGAGTTTCGGCAAATCCAATGACGCTGGGCATGCACGTTCACGGCTGTGAGGATGAGTGCTCCCTTGGCTTCCGCGATCCGGGTGTGCCGGCCTCAGCTCAGTGGTAGGAGAAGAAGCATGTTGAATCTGCAAGTTGTCTGTGCATATTGCTATTCTTGGAACTCCAGGTGATCCTGAATGAGAAGGGCGTTCCATACGAGAATGATGCAGGCATCATCACGTCAGATCCCCAGACCGACATGCCCATGGGAACATGCCGTCACTGCAGAAGTATGCAGAAGTCGTGCATCACACTTCATGTCCAGTGACCAAGCGCAGGTTCTTTGATGACAGCTTCAATGTGTCCAGTGGCCTGGAAGGACGTTGCAGCGGATTCATTGTGACGAGCCTGGCTCGATGGACAAATCATGAGCAACCCTAGAAAGTCTGTGTTCGAAGCCTCACCCGAATGGGAGTTTCCGAAAAAAGGGGACCCTAACTGTAATAGAGTATCCCTAAACAGTAGGATACTTGTCATAAGGATCCCCAAATAAGGTACCCCTCATTTTCGGAGACTCTATACATCCCTGAAAGACCCCTTTAAAGGGATCCTCATAGTACCCCTTTTCGGAAACTCCCTAGTGACGGCAGTTGCGCCACAGGACGGGATGTGGCTGCACCGACCTCGGAGAGTTGACTTCTTTCCTGGGTTTGCGTGCTGATACCAGGACTTCCCGTAGTACTAGTAGTAACAATCGTAATACCAGCATTAGTAGTTAGTAATTATCGTAAGACCAGTAATAGCAGAAATAATAGTAATTGAAGTAATAGTAGAAATAATAGTAATAGAGTAAAAGTCTTGATAAACCAACCAATGGTAGATATTGTGTCGTCGCATGGCATTCAACTCAGATGCACTTGCCAACCTGCCCATCACCTTGCTATGCATGTATCCACCTAGCAGCACGCATAAAATTAGTTAGTTGTCAATCGTGGTTCCTACAAAAGCGCAAAGCAGCTAGGATGAATGCGAGGGTTGCAGAAGCCAATAGTCCTGGTGGCGGCGGCGGCGGTGGTGGTGGTGGTCGTGGCAGTGGCGGTGTACGAATGTGTGTATGCAGAAATGTATGCATGTACGTATGTATGGTATTTAGGTGTCATGCTGCGTGGCTGGATTCATGTATGGATGGATGGATGGATGGATGGATGGTCATATTTACCTAAGTACGGTCTTTCTATGTGTGCACCTAAATCCTTACGATTCCTTTATGTACCTGTTTGTACAGACAAGCATGCAATCAAACACAACAGCAGAAATGAACACAGGTACATGTATAGAGGTTCAGGTGCAAACGTGTATTTGATAGCCCCACCATGCCCTCAACTCGGTAGATAAATGCGCACACACACACACACGCGCACACACATATACATGCACACATGTATATACACGTCTACACATATGCATGCATGCATGTACGTAAAACAGATGTATGTATGTGTATATATATATACACATACATACATACATATATGTATATATACACATACATACATATATATATATATATACATACAGAAATAGCACACTACAGGATAAGACGCTACAGGCGAAATCTATGTTAGCTAATCTACTTGTTTTGTCGCTTTGGCTGTAGGGCGCTTGCAGATCTCAGGTGCCCGTGTTCCGAAAGAACGGCTGCCAGGGCAAAGTTAGCTGCAAGTGCCCTGTCGTTGCTTTGAGTGCATCCGCATTGCAACGAATGCCAAGTC
This sequence comes from Symbiodinium sp. CCMP2592, assembly GCA_905221615.1. Lineage (NCBI taxonomy): Eukaryota > Dinophyceae > Suessiales > Symbiodiniaceae > Symbiodinium > Symbiodinium sp. CCMP2592. Next base: position 289,017 of record CAJNDT010005952.1, read on the forward strand.
TAAGTTCGATATCTGGTGCGACAGATGGGTAATATTGAATTGCGGAGCGACGGAGACCAGAGCCGCAAGCATGAACTCGTACTCTGATGATCGTTTTGACCTGTGCTGTGGAAAGCTCAAAGTCCCTATATCTCACTACTGTCACATGAAGGTAAGCTCGGACAGCAGAGTGCAGGTACCACACCGAGGGCTTGTCGGCCGTTGCGGGCTACGACTTCGTGGAGACGCAGGTCCTTGTGGGGTGGTGATAAGCAAGATATGAGGAGAACGACGATGATATCATTGCATCCTGAGTGTTTTCGTCAGTTGTGTTGTTTGGGTAGTAGCTTCGGTCGGTTTAGGACAGGCATGTTGTGTGTATCTTCTCTCAACTTTGGCTCAAACCGGCAGTTCCGCAGAGCTTCTGACGTCTGAAGTTTTCTAACTTGCGCGGAGAAGGTATCCAGCGCAGGTTCTGATCCGAGCGGCCCTTTTAGAACGTCTCGTCGCTCACGTCAGTTCCCTTCTGACCGAGAAGCTTGCCCGGGCCTTGTCATGTCTCCGTTTCGGCTAGGGCAACCAGAGCGGTTTCTTGTGGAGTGATATTTAAGACGGTTCTTTCATCCAGGCAATGGCGCAGTCTACTCCAACGACCTCAGTGACAGACAGCCCCAGGACGTTTGCTCGGCGCCCAGCCCGAACGCTCGCGACTCCACGAGATATCCCAGGAAGGCCGCGGATCCGTCCGCCCGCAAACCCAAGTACCTACCGACGGCTGCAGCATTCGAGGTAAAGGTCTTCCAAAGATGGCCCTGTCAATGCTGGCCAGCTCTTTAAGCCTAGCCTGGGGCTCTCACCGCCCAGACCCAGAATCAGCTCGTTCTTGTTTTTGTGCATGGCTGCAGAGCGCACAGTTGCCGAGGCCCTCCTGGAGAAGGCCAAAGTGCAATTGATGCAATGTGCTCGACGGAGGCGGGCACGGCGATGCGAAAGGCTCCTTGTGTTTTGGCATCATCTTGCTGCGTAGCGGGTGGTGCACGATAAAAGTTGGTCGAGTATGGGGCATACAGATGACGGCAGGCCTTCCATGGATCTCACCCCGGCCGAGTCAGCCGAGCCGATTTCCTTGAAGGCGGGTTCGTCGCTTCAGTGATTTCTGCACTCTTGCTGTGGATCTAAGCAATAGGTAATCTCAGGAAAGGCTCCCTGTGAAGCCGGAGTGGTATGAGGTATTGGAAAGACAGATCATATGCGTGCTTTCTTGTGATCGCCTCATTCTCCAATGAGCCCCACTACAGTTGATTGTATCTGTCCGGCAGCTTGGCATCTCAATGTCCGGATAGTTGGCGGCCCCACCACCATGGGCTGCTGCGAAAGTGGGCCCATGCCGCATGCTCCTGGCCCAGCAGGATATGGCCGCCCACATCATCCAGGAATGCCGCAGCAGCATGTCGTACAGGGCCGGCCCATCAACAACGGCCCCATGCAAGCCAACAATTATTGGGCCCAGCCTGCGCAGCCAGGCATGCCCGGGCCAATGTACCAGCAAGGGCCGTACGGCCCCGCATACCAGCAAGGTCCTTACTGCCAGCCCGGATTCGGGGGACCGGGTTATGGGCCCCCGTACGGCGGGCCAGCTTATGGTGGATACGGCCCTGGATATGGCCCAGGCCCGTATCAGAATGGCGGTGGGCAGGGCATCTCCCCCGCCGCTGCTGGCCTTGCCGGCCTAGCTGGGGGATTTCTTGCTGCTGAGCTCATGGACGACATCTTCTGAGATTATTCTGATGCGCCCAGTGCCCTGTACAGAGAATTCCATCCACAGACGGTGGCTAGGGTTTACAGGTCATGTCGCGCAAGTTGCAGGTGGTAGATGTCGCACGTAGGTAGGAAGCATCGCAAAGCACGAGATCTGCAAGTGAAGTTTTGAAGTTGTAGTTCGCGTAAGCAGTTTTCGCCGAGCCTCGCAGAAGTGCGAGCTTGCTGACCGGCTTGCGACCCCAGGTAGCAAAGGCAAGGCCTAGCTCAGTTGGACACGCCGTTGCTACCCGGGTTAAACCTGATGTTGAAGTTATTTCGCAGAAAACGGATATTGTTGCACATCGTCACATCCAAGCATTCACAATGCGTTGTACTTCGCAAGTTTTCCCGAAAGCGTCGCGAAGGGTTCTTCCGTGCGGAGCCGGGTAGACAAGTACATAGATGACAAACATAGAACCGAGCACATGACCTTATGACTTGACACTTGAGTCTACGACTCTATGACCCTATGACTCTATGACTCTATGACTATAAGACCGAACTTGACTACTCTTGACTACTCTATGACTCTATGACTCTATGAACTTGAGAACTCTGTGACTTACTCACTTGACTACTCTATGACTCTGTGACTTACTCTGTGACTTACTCTGTGACTTACTCTGTGACTTACTCTTTGACTTACTCTCTGACTTACTCTCTGACTTACTTACTCTCTGACTTACTCTCTGACTTACTCTGTACCTCTCTACATACTCTCTACATCTCGTGACTTACTCTTGACTTACTCTGTGATTTACTCTGTGACTTACTCTCTGACTTACTCTCTGACTTACTCTCTGACTTACTCTCTACCTCTCTACATACTCTCTACATCTCGGTATCTAAAACTCTCTTCTAAAGCCAGGGGTGGCACCGTCGTCGTCCATCGGGAATGCAACCCTTCCCAGCCTCGAGCGCCCAAACGCTAGGTAAAGTTACACATTTTAGGGTTCCCGCGCAACCCTTCCCAGAGATTCGCCTCCTCGAGCGCCCAAACGCTAGGTAAAGTTACACATTTTTATGTGCGCTTCGCACCCTTCCCAGGGATTCGCCTCCTCGAGCGCCCAAACGCTAGGTAAAGTTACACATTTTAGCCCGGCGCAACCCTTCCCAGGGATTGGAACTCTCGAGCGCCCAAACGCTAGGTAAAGTTGCACATTTTTATGTGCGCTTCGCACCCTTCCCAGGGATTGGCCTCCTCGGGCGTTCAAACGTGAGGTAAAGTTACACATTTTTCGGGCGCCGTGAACCCTTCACAGGGATTCGCCTCCTCGGGCGTTCAAACGCGAGGTAAAGTTACACATTTTGCGGGCGCCGCGCAACCCTTCACAGGGTTTGGGTGCATTGAATTGCATTTTGCAACCCTTCACAGGGATTGGCATTTTGCAACCCTTCAAGGGATTGGCATGGTCGAATGCATGAACGCTAGATAAAGTTGCATTTTTTGATGTGCATTGAGATGAATTTTGCAACCCTTCACAGGGATTGGCGTGGTCGAGTGTTCGAACGCGAGGTAAAGTTGCAATTTTTTATGTGCATTGAGATGAATTTTGCAACCCTTCACAGGGATTGGCGTGGTCGAGTGTTCGAACGCGAAGCAAAGTTGCATTTTTTGATGTGCATTGAGATGAATTTTGCAACCCTTCACAGGGATTGGCGTGGTCGAGTGTTCGAACGCGAGGTAAAGTTGCAATTTTTGATGTGCATTGAGATGAATTTTGCAACCCTTCACACAGATTGGCGTTGTCGAGTGTTCGAACGCGAGGCAAAGTTATTACTTTTGATGTGCATTGAGGTGAAACTTGCAACCCTTCACAGAAATTGGCGTTGTCGAGTGTTCGAGCTCGAACTAGTACTACTACTACCACTACCACTACTACAACTATTATTACTACTACTACTGCTACTACTACCACTACTACAAAAGAATACTACTACTACTACTACTGCTACTACTACTAGTACTACTACTACTACTACCACTATTACTACTACCACTACTACTGCTACTGCTACTACTGCTACTGCTACTACTACTACTACTACTACTACTAGTACCACAACAACAACTACAACTACAACAACTACAACTACTACTACTACTACTACTACGACCACGACTGCGACTACGCGACGACGACTACTACTACAACTACTACGACTACCACTACTATCACTACTAGTACTGGTACTGCCGTTACTACTACTGCTACTACTACTACTACTGCTGCGACATAAAGTGACCATGCATAGAGTCATAGAGTCACGTTGAAACCACAGTAATCAGGGATGTCTATATAGTGAGGTTCCGGAGCTAGGAAAGGAAGACTTCTGCGTCATGTTGGACTATACCCTAAACCCGCTAAACCTGAACATAAGTGTTCATAGAGTGAACTACATCAAGTCAAGTGCGTGGTACATAGATGACTCCATGACTCTATGACTCTTTCTCACTCTGACGCTATGACTCTATAACACTATGACTCTATGATTCTGTCTCACTGTGACTCTATGACTCTATATAACTCTATGACTCTCTGAACTATGACTTGTGCTTGACATGTACTCGACTCTATTTCTCGATGACTTTATGAACTATGACTTGTACGACTTTTGACTGTATGTGACACTCCGACTCTGTGACTCCGTGCTTTTGACTCGGTGACTATGACCCTATACACTGGATTCTATGACGTAGCGCAACACTCTTCGCTGATGATGCTTTCGGGCCAATTGTCTTCTAGTTTGATTGAGCGTCTTGATGCCTGACTCATGCCTGCCCCGTAAGCTTTTGCATGAGTACTTGTAGCATGAGAATCTGCAGCCATCGAGGCCCAAACACGAGAGTCTAACTATTCCTTGCTTCTAGCATTCAACATGGGCTGCTGCGAAAGTTCGCGACCTCCGTATGTGCCGCAATATGGCTCCCAGGCTTATGGGGGCATGCACGGCTACCAGAGTTACCAGCCCGGTTACCATCCTGGCCAAGCATGTGCTCAGCAGGTTGTCCAGGGGAGCCCGGTCTATTACGGTGATTCGTGCCGTCCAACCTATGCTGGTGCATATTACCAGCCTGGCCCCGCCTATCAAGGCGGATATGGTGGTAATTATAGCTATGCCAACAACGGTGGTGGCGGCATGAGCGCAGGTATGGCTGGCCTAGCTGGCTTCGCCGGCGGCTTTCTCGCGGCCGAGGTCATTGACGATATCTTCTGACCTCAATATTGGCCATTGCATGTCCAGTGAAGATGCCGATGCGAATTGACATGATGTGCCGATGTAAAGCCAGCACGTCTTTCACCGCAGGTTTTGTACAGTACCTTGCGAATGACAGCCAACAGTGTCTGTCAACGTGTCTTGCTGCGTGCTTTGGTCTGTACAGCACGGACATTCAATCAGTCGAGTTTTTTCCGAGACTGAAAATCTGAGTTGCGCTCGAAGATTAGCTGCAGGTGGCTGGTGCCCGAGGCAGAGAGTTGGTGTAGGGTCGCTTGCCGTAAAGACCTGCAACAGAACTTGTGTCAGCCACATCGGGGCCATGGGTGATACTATTCCCATATCCGTGGCAGCATCATCAAGGCTCGAGACAAGCACACGACAGACTCCACGCAGCTGTTGCTGAGTTAGCAATGGGGTGCTTGCAGAGCTCTCGGCCACCTTATGTGCCGCAGTATGGCACTGCGCAGCCCGGCTATGGAGGTGGATACCAGCCGGGTCATGTTGTGCAGGGAAAGCCGGTTGGCTATGGTCAGGAACCCTATGGTCAGGCCTATGCGCCATATGGAGCAGGTGCAGCCGGTGCAGCCTATGCTCCAACCTGTCAACCAGCCTACGGCCCGTCTTATGGCGGTGGATACCTTCAGCCTGGCCCCACCTACCAAGGCTACCAGGGTGGCAACTATGCAAACAACGGCGGTGGTGGTGGTGGTGGCATGAGCGCAGGTATGGCTGGCTTAGCTGGCTTCGCGGGCGGCTTTCTCGCGGCCGAGGTCATTGACGACATCTTTTAGTTTCGCCAGTGTCCGTTTTGTCATGGCTGTAAAGACCGGCAGGGTAGGCTTTTGCAACACACGGCATCTGATTGTACAGGTGTAGATGATGCCTGCAGATCCTGTCGAACTGGATCTAAGCATCCAGCAATACTCCGAACACAGCGTGATGTACAGAAGCATCCAGGCAAGCCTCTCTCAGCAGGCCTCGTCGGAAGTACAGACTGTCACAGGGCTTCGCTTGAGGTGCATGATGGGTGATGCAGGTCTCGCAGATAAATGGTGCATGCGGTGATTGCTCGTGCGCTGCAAAATGCTCCGCCTCAGAGGACAGATGCACCTTCCACCGTTGCTGCAATGCCCAAAGTCATATCCTGCTGACAGGGCTGGAAGGGCCCTTTGCCGCCGAGCCTCCTTGGCAACCGGCAAGTCCTGAACCTTGGCTTCAAGATGTGAACTAGTTCTCAGAAAAAGATAATCTCCTGCAGCCGCCTCGATCAAAAATGTTGGGGGGAGTTCTTGAAGCTCCGGCATGTTCTGCCCTGAGCCTCAGCTAAACTTCGAGGCAGCAGCCGAGACTTCGCACGGAAAAGTCCAAGGAGGTCGCGGCGTGTGCACGATGCAGCAACTCTTTCGGGAAACGGTACACATGATCCAAGAAGCTTTGCCACCCAGTTTCCATGAGGTGACATCTAGGTTCGTATCACTCTGCCCAAAAATGCTGCTCACACTTACGGGCAGACAACAAAAACAAAGATGTTGATAGCTACTACGACGACGACGTCCACACCAACAGCCGCGACGATACTCTCAAATGGCCAAAGATGAGCTTCGTTCACTGTCTTCCCTAGTGACCAGGCCGACTTCTCACCGCGATCATCATTGCTCGAAGTGCTATCAGTATTTCTCCTGCGTATCTTACTGCATGCAGCGTGCGTGGAACGCTCACAACTGCAGGTGCATGCGCTTGAGATCGACAGCCCCAACTCCATGCCGCGGGCTTAGGTGCAGGAGCGCCAGCGTAGGTGGTTGTTATTACTGTTCCGATTAGTTTTATTCATATTGGAGGTTGTCAAAATTATGGTCCCTTTATTGGGTACCCTAAATATTAGGTGCCATACTAGATTAGGGATTCAAAAAAGGACCATAATTTTGACAACCACCCGTATTGTTGATTATTTGTGATATTATTGCTGTTGTTGTCACGATTGTTATTATTGTTACTGTAATTCGTTTGATGATGATGATGATGATGATGATTATTGTGATTATTGTTATGGTTTTTCTTGTTATTGTTGTTAGTATTCTTCTTATTGTTATTCTTATCATTGCTGTTATTCGTTTATTATTGTCATTAGTATTACTACTATATTTATCATAACTGCTACTTTGTGACTCGCTATTATCATCATTATACTATTGTTATGACTACTTATTATGAGTGACTACTGTTATCAGTACCATCATTATCATTCTCATTATCATTACTGTTATGATGGTGATGATGTGATGATGATGGTAATGATGGTTATTCGTGTTGGTATTATTTTTATTGTGACTCCTCCTCCTCCTCCTCCTCCTCCTCCTCCTCCTCCTCCTCCTCCTCCTCCTACGACTACGACTACGACTACACTACGACTACTACTACGACGACTACTACGACTACTACTAGTGGCTGCAGCTGCTGCTGCTGCTGCGACTAGTACTCCCTGCTTGTCTGAATCTCACGTGTAAAGCCCGAAGTCGTGAGTCGTCGAGCTGAGGTGCGAGCCATGTCCTGAGCCCATCCGCCGGGCTTACTGCGCTTGTGTGAGGGGTTTGGGCTTTTGGGCTTAGGGTTTTTTGTAAGGGCCCGATGGCTTCTCTTAAGGCTTCCTTGACAAGGTTCCTTCACGGGTTTCACAATTCAAGTGTTGCTCTAAGAGGCTTCAGGGCTTTGGGGGTTCTAGCCTGGTCTGGGGTTGGTAGCTCATCGCAGTCCAAAGGTGGTGTAACAATGGACAGCAGTCCGTGTTCCTGTAGAACTGTATGCAGCAGACATATGGTGCAACACATGCAAGTGAGCAGTGGAGATGCTGATGCCAAGTAATGTATGCATGTGTGTATATACACCCTTATCAGATACATTGATGGCAACGCATATTAAGACACATAAAGGCACACACACAAGAAGGTGCTTACAGGATAGGCATGGGCAGGCAGGTAGGGAGGTTGGGGTGTGGGTGGGAGGCTAGGTACATAGGTAGCTGGATGGACAGATCGGTAGATAGTTAAATTTCCGTGAGTACTGCGTCAGACATGTGGTAACAGATGTTGCTGGTTGTGCGATTGCCAGGCCCAGCCCGGCCCACACGTCCACCAGCTCGGAGCCCGGTGCAAATCGGCACAGTGGGCTGGAATTGGCCCCACTTACAAGAACAGGGAAGAACCCTACTCCTCCTCCTCAGCCTCGCCATCTTGATCTTGCACAACTTTATCGCGGCCCTCAGTATCATCAGCAGAAGCATCCCGGAACTGATCCTTGCCCACAGCGTCAGCGTCACTGTCATCGCCCGCAAGACACTGTCATCGTATACTGTACCTGGTATGCTGCGACTTGTAGTAAGGCACTTTGCCTTATAGTGATTCGCTCATGCTTAACTCTACTGAAATGGGGAATCGCTTGGACAAGCTTTACTTGCAACATCACTTGACTTTAGCATGTCATGGGCTGCTTTGCGTTTCGTGGCGCCACACGATCTGCAGTGCTTTGCTTCTTCGAACATGACAGCTGTATGAAGCCTAGATCATGGGGTTCTGCTTTGGTTTTTCACGAGAAGGCTTCCTTACCTTCCGAAATCCGTAATCCGAAGCCCCAAGCCTTAAATTTTAAACCCTATACCTCAAAAGTTCAGAACATTCGAAATGAAAATCCGAAGCCCTAAAAGGGCCCTACGCCCTATCATCCTTACAACCTCCCAATTGGACTTTCCGACGGTAGGGACCCTAATATAGGACCCTACATAGCAGGATCCTCATTACAAGCACCCCAAAACAAGGTACCCCTAATTTTCGGAAAGTCCCAAAATTACAAGTACCCCAAAATCAAGGTACCCCTAATGTTCGGAAAGTACGCTAAACCCTAAACCCTAAACCTCAAACCCTAAACCCTAAACCCCCAAAAAACAAGGTACCCCTAATTTTGGGAAAGTCCCAAAGTCAGAAATTTTCCAAACGTCTCGGCCGACTCCGAGGTTCGCTGTCCTCGGAGAGTTTGGAGTCGCCAGGAACGCGGAAGTCTTCCAAGGAGGCCTTTTTTGGGACTCTCTCTGGGGGCTTTACTGGGTATCGATTTGGGGTCCATTATTACTATTATTACTATTATTACTATTATTACTATTATTACTATTATGACTATTATTGCTATTATTGCTAGTATTACTATTATTACTATATTTATTATTACTATTATTGCTATTATTTCTATTATTATTACTATTATTACTATTATCCTGCATTCCTTGATGTTGAATGTACAGTAAAGCCCTGATTATACTTAATGTTTGGGACTGTTGGAATCGACACCCAGTGTAGGGCTTTCAGGTGCTTTGAGGGTCCTGTTCAGAGTCCACCCTCTTCTGATCGCAGGCACAGCCACCTCGGCGACCTTGCTTCCGTAAACCCAGCCGCGAGGCCGCGGTGTGTTGAGGTGAACGGTCTGGAGACTGTCGAATTCAGATACGCCAGCGGAGTGACGAAGGTCCGGCTACGTCAGCTTCACGACGAGGTCCGCCAGTTCTGCGAGCTCTGCTTCGACGATGTGCCTGGCCTGCCATGGTCGGAAAAACTGCCGCACATGACGGTTTCTGACATAGTCTGCTTTCTCCTTGTCCGAAACACGAATTTTCAAAGTTTCGCGCCGTCCAGCAACCGAGCAAAGATGCGCTTGTTGAGGTCGACCCTTTCCAGCAGCAAGGTCCGGTTCTCATGGGAGGGGTGGCACGAGTATCCCCCGAAAAAGAAGTCGAAGCCAGGAATGACCTGCAGAATGCTGGCATTCCTAAAGTCCATGGGCCGGGACCTCGGTGGTGTAACACGACTGCAGCCTCTCCTCCTCCTCCTCCTCCACCTCCTCCTTCGAAACAACTGCTACTGCTGCTGCTGCTGTTTGGATTGATGTGCCAGACACTGTATTCAGGCTGCAGCCGTGAAGAAGGGACTGCAGTCAAGAAGCTGCAAGTGTGTTGCTTTGATTACTGCAAATTCTAAAACCCAAAGCTGCGGTCTCAGCCATATCAGACCCATCAAGGCAGGACCCAATCCGATTTCCCAATTTGGAGTTCCAGAATTGTTGGTATGGGGTTCCACTTCTCCTTCTCAACCTTTGTAGGGCTTGGCCGGTTGCTCTAAGGTTCGTACAGCGTATTGATAGGAGTTTCCGAAAATAGGGGACCCTAATATAGTATCTTAAATCGTAGGATCCTTGTTATAAGGACCCCAAAATAAGGTATCCCTAGTTTGTGGAAACTCCCTGATCGCGAGACTCCCGCCCAGTCCCTGTTTCCTCCCTTGAAAGCCCAGAGGCCGAGTTCTAAGCTGGCAAGATGGCTGGGAGCTTGGTGGGGTCTATTATTACTATTATTACCATTATTACTATTATTACTAATATTACTCTTATTACTAATATTACCAGTATTACTATTATTGCTATTATTGCTATTATTGCTATGGTTACTATTATTACTTACGATATTGAAAAGTCAGCTCAGCATTTTTCCTCCGAGAGAAGTCCAAGAGTGTAACATGAGGCGATGTGCGTGGAGAGACTGCGACCTACGAAATGCTGGGCTTGTCAAAGGCAGGTTTGTTGATGCAAAACTTAGCCTCTTTGTTTGGTTGGGGCTATGTTCTTCAAGGTGGACCTGGTCAACTTCGAGAACATTTGTGACCGAGCTGACGACCTCATCGAGAAGCATCGATTTCGTCAGGTGCGATGGCCTGCAACACACTCCGCAGTGCCCCCCTCCCCGCCCCCTTCCCGGCCTGCCTCAAATCGTAAAAGAGAAGGCCTACGAGAAGCTTTGCCAAGTCCGGCCGAAGTTCGGTCAAGGCCGCCCTCTGCACACAGAAAGCGGAATCTTGCTCTCAGATGGTGGAAAGGCGCACCAGCCACAGCCACGGCCACCACCCCCTCCCCGAAGCCGGCTGTGCAGCCAAAGGTGCGGCTTCAGGGTCTATCCTCTCTGTTGTTGTAGTGCAGTAATATACAGTGATACTACAGTAATAGTACGGTAGCAGCACTCCCCCTGGCCTCAGGCGCAGCCTGAAGAGGAGTTGGAGAATCAGGAGAAGAGTGAACCAAGGCCGAGAATCCCAGAGCATACCCAGCCGGCGTCGGCATGAAGCTTCCTGTTTGTTGACGTGTACGTAACCTTGGGAATGCAATTCGAAGCTCGGTCTTTCTCTTGGGCCGCGTAACTCCTGCGAGCTGACGGATAAGAGAGATTTAGAGAGCCCTGAATCAGGCCGGCAGCGCCCGGCTGCGGGCTCAGCTAAACGATTCTCTGTGTCTGCCACAGGCCACAGATGTTCAGGTGCTTGACTTGTTCGGCATGTTGAAACTGGTGTGCTCGATGGCTCTTGTGAGGGACTATGCCCTTGGGCTTTGGCCCATCAACCGAGCTTATGACTTAACCCGGCAGCCCCAAGCACAGCCAGAACTCGAGGAGGACCAGACAAGGCTCACCACCCAAGCAACGAACCAGATCATGTACTGTAACTCCCTGAATCCCAGATCCTCAAGCTTGAAACGCTTCGCCGCTTCCGGCATGGCATCTTCTGCGAGAGCTGCCAGGGCGGGGTGTCAGTTTTGTGCGATCCTGGACATGTTGTTTTGCCGGAATCCGTTTTCGTGTCTTTTTTTTAACAATCAGATTCAGTTGTACTGGAACTTACCGAACATCCTCCAATCTGAGTTTCAAGGCGCAACTCGTCTGCGGATTCTATCTTCTAGTGCTCGTTGCTGGTAATATGTCAGGGTCGGTTCCACATGAGCGCTCGCGCTCATGCATGTGGTGCTTGACGTGATTAGAGCCCCTCGGACGGGAGGCCGTGTGTGACAGCTGCCTGCGTCCGCAGAAGCTGTGCCTGTGTGCCACGGCCAACTTAGGCGGATGGTGTTTTGGATGTTGCCAGATCTCGGATATGACTAGATATCGTTGCGCACATGTGACTTTTAGAATACATGATAGGAAACTCCAAAATCCGTATAATAGTAGATAGAGTTCAAGTTCCATCGCAATCCAAAGTCATCCCTTCCTGGTCGAAGCCTGAGCCCGCCATTTTGAGAATCGAATCCTTGATTATCCGGAGTCCGCCATGTTGAGATCATTAAGGTGATGTGCTCCCCGCAGACCGCCCCCTCTGGACGCGGACGCGCATCGTGATCTTAGTCCATCCCAAGGAGATCAAGAGAAAGTTGGGCACCCTGCCGCTCCTGAAGTACCCGGGCCGTTGAGTGGTGATCGGCTTTCGTTCTTCTGTCCGTGTTAGTGACTGCAAGTGTAGGACACGACTCTCTGTAAACCCTCGATGAGTCTTCGTGCAGTAGTTCCAGAGAGGCACAAGTATTTGCAAAGAGCTTCTCGCATATGGCTGGTTTCAAGTTGTGGTCTCTCTTTACGAACTCTTCCTGCGACAGCACTGATCCAATGCTCACTTTACTGTTCCCGTCTGGCAGCTTAGGCTTTGCCTCCAGGACTTGGTGATTAGGCAGGGTCCGGGTGAGTGCTTGCCTCGCAGCTTACATATTCTAGCAGGTGGGTCAAGCTATAGCGCCGCCGCTTCTATAAACCTGCCAGGGAAGGCGAGCACTTTCCAGAGCCCAGCGAGGACTCTCTGTTCAATTTGACAGGCAGTGTTTAGATCGTGAGTGCAAAGCTAGGTAAAGCCATCATTGGTGCAGGGACAACGGCTCCTTCCCAAGGGTACATAAGGGTAACATACATCCCCATCATGGTACTATAGATCCCTATTATGGTACTGTGGATCCCTGTTATTCTACTGCAGATCCCTATTATTCTACTGCAGATCCCTATGATGGCCTTTGGGGGGGCAGCTGAGTCTGTCTGCGGCTCGAGGGCTGGTCTGATTCGAGGACCCAGAGCTTCACGAGCTCCTGGCAGAGGGGGGCCACCAGCTTGGACCCTGGTAGACTACACTGTGTGATTAGGGGTTTAGGGTTTAGGGGTTTAGGGTTCAGGGTTTAGGGTGAAACATGAGGCACCATGATGTTGGCAGTAGTTGAATCAGCCCTGCTGAAGTTCAAGGCTGACTGAAAAACCCAACCAGTGGTTTCTCATGTGCTCCTGGGTGCGATTAGCTGCAAATCGACCAAGGCCTATGTTCTTGTGTCCTGGTCCAGACGCCAAAGAGCTCGCACCGGTGGAGACGTCTACAACGGATCCGGTGGAGGCCACCTACAGAGCACGTCCACTCGGTACAGATGAAAGATCGTGCTTGCTCCAGGATGCGCCGGACCTGGACACGAAAGCCTCTCTGATATTCATCGACGGCACTTGGCGGCAGGCCCCGTCTGAACTGCAACCGGATGGTGTAGTTTCCTGGTGTTGAGCCGTTAGCAAACAGAGAGACTTGGCGGAACTCTAAACTCTAAACCCTGAACCCTACCCCGACAGACCCTGAACCCAAGCTCTAGATGAAGGTCCAGCTTTTCCCAGCGCTGTCAGGCCAAGGGCATGGTGATGCGCTCTCCTTGGCTGCGCGAGCATGTCCCTCGCGCTGTGATCAGGCTCCCACCCAGCTGGTGCCCTTCTCCGGGTGCAAAACGTTCGCTAACGTCCCGCTTCCCGTAATGGCCCCGGAAGACTTCTCCTAACCACTCTTCGGAGGCCCTCCGGCCACAGCGGCTACCGCTTTCGGAAGCAGCCTGAACAGGGCTGCCTTTCAACGCTCGAAGCAGTGGCCGAGGCCGAGGGAGTGCTTTCGGCAGGGCCAAGCTGCGAAACTTCGTGATATGGGAGTTTCCGAAAATAGGCGACCCTAACACAGTACCCTAAATAGTAGGATCCTTATTATAAGGATCCCAAAATAACCCCTAATTGTCGGAAGCTCCCATATGAAGGGACGGAGTTTTCGATTCTCTACCTTGGGCGCTAAGGTCAAGACTTGCTCTACCGGATTCTAGTTGCGTTCTCCTGCCCCGGCTTTGCCGCGCTTTGCCCAGGCGCTTTGGGCACTGGAAGGCCATCGTGGGGCGGAGCTGAAATCGCTGCTGCTGGCCCCTTTCCACCGACGCAAGGTCTAAAGAGAGTGGGTCTCAGCACCAAAAACTTCAAATTGGCAGCGAACTTGGGTGTCCCAGCGCTTTGGATTCTGGTTTGTATTGGAGAGTTTGACCGTTTGGCACAGCTCGGATCAAGACATGTCTCGGAAGCTTTGCATGGGGCACGTCTGGGCCCAGGAATGGTGGAGTTGCAGTGCGCCTTCATCCGAGCACTGGAGGACAAGAATGTCCCGGTGGAGCAAACTCGCCTTTTGTTTGATCCAGAGGCCTTGCTGCACATCACCATGACAAGCATTAGTACTATCGGATAGGGGTGACAAATTTTGCTTCCGTTCCAGGCCTCGTCCTCGTCCTGCTGCTAGTCTTCCCTCCCCCACCTGCCTTCCGTTGGTGATCTACCTGAATCTACCTGCAGGCAGCACTGAAGGCGCTGGGTGAAGGTCCGGCTACTGAGGCGGGGTCAAGTTAGAAGTGCGTGAACCCTTGTGGTGTTATGTACAGTATGCCCTCCTACAACGTAGCATGCGAAGCGTACTTTATTCTATCAGCGCTTATCACCTTGCACAGTCGCATAGAAAGGACATGCCATTTGCAATCCGGTTGCTTGTGTTGAGGACCCTGCATGCACGACCCAACACTAGCATAGCAAGCGATGGAAGTGCCTAAATTGTATTGCGAGATTCTGCGCGGCTGGCATGCCATAAATACCCACAGCTACAGTCTTCCCATTAACCCGTAGCCCTCACGACGTGACGTTTGAGCAGGTGGCCAGTCAGCCCGGAGATCCGTCACCGGAGGTGTACTGCTCCTTGGCTCAACGCAGGAGGGAAGCGCAACGAAGTCTGAGTTTCGACTGCTCTCTTCAGCCATTCGTGAGCGTGCTGTGTTGCAATTCAACTTTGCCAGTGCTATAAGGAGTTGACATCGTCAACTTTTGAGCTGCCGCGCTTCTTCTTGTGACCTCTAGTGCCGCAGATCAAGACAGCTCTGACCAGAGCCTCAGGCATCCTCCGATGGGGCGAAAGGGCAGTGGCAGATCGCCCGGACACTTGGCTCGCATCTTTCCCGATTCGACTCAGGGTTTTCTCACCTTGCAGTCGTTACTGAGCGGCTCTTTTGTCGAAAAATCCCACAGAAACCAGGGCCCAGAGCTTAGAGACCCAAAGCCCAGATGGCCCAGATCCTGGGTGAGGTCATCGTCATGGATGTGCTGCGGGCGACTCATTCGAAAGCCAAGCTCCGATCCCAGGCAACGGTGGGTTTAAGGCTGAGGGTTTGATGCGTCAGCGGATGTTAGTGCAGTGTTGGGAGCGCTTCTTGAATCACGCTTATTGCTACATGAAGAGGTCGCACGATGGTGCAGTGCTTACTCGTATCATGGTTCTGTTGACGCGACTCATTGCTACTGTGCACAGCGCGTCTTACTACAACGACAGCCGTCGCTATGCTAATGTTGGTTGCCATCTTAAGCATGAGTGGTACTTATTTTGATCACGGTTAGTTTCTGCAAGCTCCCATTGCAACGTCGCCAGCAACTAGACGGATGAACCTTATGGCATCTGGTGGAATTATTGCGATCAGGCTGGTGGTGTGTGCTTCACCTCGTACTAGTCCGATGAGACTTCGTAGTATCACTACGGTTGCCTTTCTCCCCGTTCGTGAGGCTTCGTACATTGTGCAGGGCTGTTTATGGTTACTGCTGTTGCACCCGCTGCTCCGTTTCTGTGACTTGCTACTATTTCCAATGTTGTGGATGTTGTATTTATGAGCGTGAAGGGTGATAAGAAGGCGATACGAGCCACTGCGAATGATGTGAACGACTTGCCGTGCCACCATGCCGCCTCGACCATTGCAGCACACACAGAGAAGACTGCATTCTTCGTCAATCCCTGAGTCCCTCAGGTCTGCATCCCCAAAACCCCTTGACGTGCGCAGGAGCTCTCGGCGGGCCGCACGAAGGGCAGCCGCTGCTGGTTTCGGCTCTTGGGAGAGGTGCCGCCGGGCGCGCTCTGGGAGGAGGCCGGGGGAAAGTGTTCAAGGCTGACGTTGAGTAGGTCCTGTGGCTTTCACGGGAACCTCAAGTAAAAAGTTCTCAGACGCTCCCCAGCAGAGGCTCCCAGAGACCCGGAGGAGGTGCCCGGACACGACGAGACCTGATGGGACCGTGGCCGAACGACCTCCGGCAGGAGCCAGATGCTTGTACAGTCGCATCGTGAAAAGGAGCTCTGGAAGAGCTGGGTCCGCAGGTGTCCCGCATGTAGTTGTATTGGAATCAGTAGCAGATGTCATATGTCCCAAACTCTACGTATTCTGATGAAGACACTTGCATTTAGCTTGGGCTTGGTGGCTTTCATTGATGTTTCATGGAGGGGCTCTGGAGATGCATGGCTTCAGGGATCGAGGGTGGACGGAAACGATTAGACCCTAGGACGCATGAATGGGAGAAAAGGGCCGTCTAAAAAAAAAAACCTAAAACCTAAATCCCAAACCCCTCAACTGCGAGGAGGAAAAGGGCCGTTCAAAAAACAACCTAAACCCCGAATCAAAAACCCTAAATCGAAGATCCCCGAACCGCTCCAGCTTCGCGAAATCACTGAGGCCCACTGCCGATTCCTCCAAGCAAGACCAAGCAGCTACTGCAGGCCCAGGCCGTCAGAGGGTCCAAAGCCGAAGATAGGAGGATCCTCTATAGGGAATGCTACAAGGGCTATCATAAGGTTGCTACGAGGGTTCCCATAAGGTGACTGTAAGCGATACCGTCAGGGTTCGATATTGGCTAATTACCATAAGTTCACAAGTCTACCACACGGAACCCTGTGAGGCATACTATAACGAATACCAGAAGGGTTCTATCAGGGGTACCATAAGGATCGCAGTGACCGAGCTACGCTGCCAGGCCAATCGCAGCTCTGCTTGCACGGAGCAACAGCCTGGCACCGTCGGCGCAGGACGTTGCAGAGATAGGTTGAGCATCCATATGTTATCTCGTCTTATCTCATGTTATCTGAAGCCAAAGTAGATGGCAAACTGGATTCTGCTGTACAAGAGAAGGAGGAGGGCAATCACTTGGACTTGAGCATCCCTGACTCTGACTCCCGCCAGGACAGTCCCCCAACAAATCGGGAAACCAAGCTGGAGCCGCCAAAGGCCGGGGACCTCGACTCAAAGAGATCTGCTGATGTTGCTTCGGCGGTTGCGGTGATGTGCCGTGGATTGCGTTGTCGTCATCGTGGTCGTTTTGCTGGCCCTTCCTCCTCCTCCTTCGCTGCCTCATCTGTAAGCTCCTCGCCACAAGGCAAGCGTGGACAAGAGAAGAGTGGAGCAGGGACCGGAGGCTCGGCAGCGCCGGCGGTGTGCATTTTAGCCCTGTTGGGGGATGTGTCAGTGTGGCAAAGAGCAAGCCCGCCAGGAGGCAAGTACCTCTGCCGAGTGAAGGTGGGCATCGAAGAGGACTACACCTTCCAGGCCAGGCCAAGCCGGTAGACTGGAAGCTTCCTATGGGTGCGGTGTAGTTAGTGTAGTTTGTTTAATGTAGTGGGTGCAATCAGCCTCAGAAGGTGTGCAGACGCATCATTGGCCCGGGTGGCGAGAACATGAAGCGTGCCGTGGCGGCCAATTATCCGTGAACTCCCGGAGTTGCTGGCGTGTCCTTCTCCAACCCTCAGCTCAGTGGTGAAGGAGGGTGATTTGCGTAGCAGTCTTCAAACAGTCAGCCTAGCTGGTTCCAGTTCATCGAAAACAGATCATAACATGGCAGAAAATATAGAAAACAACAGTATGTTGCGATTTGCGATGTAGCCTCCGACACCACCGAGGCATCATTGAAGGCGACGGTTCCGTGAAGATTCGCCTGCGTGGTCGCGGCTCCAAGTGCGGGGCCTCGAATTCTTCAGGGTGTGGGCTGAATCATCGAGTGAGCGAACACATCATGCCACTGCAACGTAGACTGATAGACAACATAGTAGCGCGTGGGATGATACAGTGCAAAGCACTGCGGTCTACCACAGTGCAATGGAAGACGTTGTCATGCGATGCATGAATAATGACAGCGAGCGAGAGATAGACGATACTAATCGATCATTGCTGGCCCATATTGCCACGCAGATCTGTTCAATCGCGATTAAGAGCCCGGTCCGGAGTGGCCCTGAACTCCCAACCCTACAGGCCCCAAGCTCTAAGTTACCCAAGACCAGCAGGTACTTGGAGGGACCAGAACATAAAGAGTCCACAGATGACCTGATGCTCTGCGTCAGCGCGACCAACAGGTGCGACCCGTTAGAGTTCAGACTTGAATTTTAATGTTTTCTGAAGATTACGATCGTACCACAGTGAAACACGGCAACGTCCCGACTTTCTGTTCCGCCAGGTCTAAGCAACATAGCTGAGTCTACCGTAGCCCCGATGACAGGTTGTAAACCGTGTTGTGCTGCTCAGCCCTGCCGGTGACTCTCTTTCTCTCGCTCTCTCTCGCTCTCTCTTCTGTCTCTTCCCTCTCTTGTCTCTCTTCTCCCCCTCTCTCTCTCGCGCACTCGCTGTCCTTGTGTCTCTCTTTCTCTCCTGAGCAGGCGCTCCTTCGAGAAGGCAGCGACCGGTGTGGAGCTGCTCATCCACTCGGTGCAGCAGGAAAGGGTCAGAGTGGCCCTCGAAACCCCAAGTAGCATCCCACATCCCAAAGCTTGTGTGAATCGTTTTTGCTTCATGCTTGCATAAACGAGCGAACAAGTCGTTTGTTGCTCAGGTTTATTTTCAGTTTTGCATGCCTTCATGTTGGTATGTCTCCCACCGACGCCAGCACACCATCCAGCTTGAGAGCGCAAATCTCAGTAAGGCAACTGAAAGACTCCCATAGCCATAGCATGTTCTTGACGACTCTGGGAGTGTAGCTGTGTTTTTCTTTATATATATATATATATATAAAATGTATATATAATGTATATGTTGTACTCAATATAAAAATCATACTATCTATCTACCTATCTATCCATCTCTCTCTCTCTCTACATAAATGTATATACAAATATATATATATATATATATATATAGACATTTTAAATGCTATATATGTAGCTGAAGTGGGGCTCTGTCTTTGCCATCAGCGGACTGACTCCTCCGGCAGGACTACATCGGCTTCTGCAAGGCCGGGCGGACTTCTAGCGCTCGTTGTTGCCGTTAACAAGAACTGTTGCTGTCGTCGAACTGCGACACAAGCTATCAGGATGATGATGGTCGTCATGCTGATGACGCTGGTAGTGATGATGGTGATGGCGTGATGATAATGCTGGGTATGCCAAGCCGCTAATGCCCTCTGGCACTTTGGAGCCTTTGGGGGGGCCTTCTCTTTCAAAGAGTCCACACGATCGTGCAGAGCCGATAAGTCCACGAATCCAAAAGACAACTCAAGATCTTGGGGAGCCCTGCGTCATCCGGGCTGACTAAATTAATCCTTTAAGCACCCAAGGCCCCGAAGCCCCAAACCACGCCCAACGGCCCAAAGCCTCAACGAGCTCCGAGCCTCCGAAGGCGCGGGGCCTCAGCGCGCCGGCCTTGCCGTCCGTGCGGCGCGAGGCGCAGCGCTCAAGATGAGGCCGTGGCCGCGACTATCTGGGTGAAGTAGGAGTTTCCGAAAACAGGGGACCCAAAAAAGCACCCGAGATAGTAGGATCCCTATTATAAGGACCCCAAAATATGGTAGTACCCCCAATTTTCTGAAACTCCCAATTAGGAGGTCAGGGGCTCTACATTTTCGTCAGGTTGGTTCTCTTGGTTTAGGGCAAGTTAAGGGCGGCGCCAGGAATTTCGAGTCTGGCGTAGATTTCTGGGGGCCGGAGATCTCCTACAAGACCTTGCCCAGCAGCTTTTCAGTGCTGCCCCACTTCGAGGTGAGCCAGAGCCTTCTTTGATATGGCTGGTGGCTGTCTGACAAAGGTGGTGGCGACACAAGGCTGCTTCCACCTTCGATGGGGTAGGCGTAAGATTCTTCTGCCCATAGACTGCTTGGAGATTGCTGTTAAGCCTGTTTATCGACTGCAATCATCAAAACGGCTTCTCCTGGGCATGAGGCAGAAAGTTAGATCTTTTATTCTCCGTAGGAGAAAAGAAACTTTGCGAGGCCTTTGGACCTCCGTTACGTAATGTTAGTTATTGTACAGTAGCAGGAGCTGCCAAATACATTGTGCAGCATCCTGCCGCCGGTGAGCAGGGGCAGTCCTTCGAGGATTTGTGGGGGTTTCGTTGTGAGGGAGGGGCGAGTGCGATGCGACGGCGTGAGGCTTCCACAGATTCTCCTAGATGCACTGCCTTGCTCCTGTTGCAGCCTGCGGGCCTTGCATGTCCACAGCAGTTTTGATGGAGTCCTCGGAAAGGCTGGATGGTCAGAGCGCCTCCAGCCATGATCTCCTGTGGGCCACCAGGAACTGCTGGGCCCGGGCTTCTCACGGCGGACATGCGCCAGAGCTGGCTGGGGCAAATAGCAGGGCGCAACCCAAAAGCGGAGTTCTGTTCCCTTTTGGCGAAACTGCCACCCTGTTGCTGTATAGCTTGTACAGTCGGCATGCTGACTCTGGGTGCTCAAGGATCTTATGCTCGCCGGCCAAATCAGTACAACACAACGTGCGATTTACTCATCTCCCTTCGCCTCGCTGAAGCCAAAGCAGACCGTAGGCGAGCATTCGTGCCGTGCCTGCAGGGGGAGCTGACCTGGAACCCTGGCGAGACATGCCAGCAGGCACCGGCGGACAACAGACATAGACGTTCCAAGGATCTCGAAAGCCCGTGAAGTCCCTGACTCCCTGAACCCCCTAAGCCCTGAATCCCAGACTCCCAAGACCCAAACTCCCCAAACTCTAAACCCAGAACCCTAAGGACCCTAAACCCTAAACGATTCCGTGTCAGGTGGCCCTGGAGATTCTTCCCAAGCAGCTCAGCGAGGCGACAGACCAGCCGAGCCCCGAGTGAAGCTTCAATTCAGACAGCCATCTAAGATCGAATGGTAATCGTTCTGCATGGTATAGTAGTATAGTGTAGTGTAGTACAGTATAGTATAGTCTGTATCGCTTGGTAATAGGTATTCGGGTTAGGAGTTTTAGAGGTGTCGGGTTTTGCTTCTATTGCTTTGCTACACGATAGAGTCCAGTGATTCGGGTGCAGGGATTGGGCTCCAGGGTTTTCGAGATGGCCAGGTTTGGGTTTAGGGTTTAGGGTGGTGTGCACCATTCTGGCCTTATAGAGCTACCTATTCATGAGCAACGTTGCGGATCATGAAAGAGATCAGAATCCGATCGGTGGATTAGGGGTTACGGGGACACCGTAAGGATTCGGGGCCTAGCCTGGGCTTCAGCCATTGCCCGGAATCTCACCAAGAAGTGGATTACACACACGAGTCAGATGGGCCTTAGTCAAGAAGTATACCTATGGGTAGTTGTCGACATTATGGTCCCTTTTTGGGTCCTTATTATAATACGGCACCGAATATGTAGGGTACCCAAAAAGGACCATAATTTTGACAACTACGCATATATCAAGGACCCCTGTATCAAATTTCAAGGGATCTATCAGATCAGGACTCCTGGGCCCTCTTTAAGCCGCTGAAGCCTGGGAGTTTCCACGCGGTAGTTACGTTATAAGTGGGGTTACAAGTCCCCTAGAATGGGTCATAAGTATAGTTACCCTCCTTAGAACCCCACTTATAACTACCCATGAACCCCCAAGTCGGCCCTAAACCCTATACCCTTGTAGAATCCCTATAGATCCCTTTTAAGGGGACCCTCACAAGTACTATGGGTTATAAGTTTTCTGAGCCCAGGTTTCAGCTGATACTGGAGGAGCCCGAGGGCGGCGCTGTCTTCAACCCAAACCAGGACGGAACCGAAGAACGGCCCGGAGCTCGGGGACGGGGTTCAAAGGGCTCCTTAAAGGGGGCTTTAAGTATAAGGGTGCTACAATATAGGATCCTCAAAAATTCTTAAAAATTGAGCCTGCCCCCCACCCCCCCCCCCCGTGCGGTATCTAAGCCACTGTGCCTGGAACAACACCTTGGGGCCATGGCTTTAGTTCTTTCAAGAAGGGACCTCTATTGAAAGTGTATTACTCATGAGAAGCCTGATCGATATCCCAGACCAGTCTTCCTTCATGTGTTTGATTTTTGAAACTCTGCTGCGACACGAGATCTTGAGTATAACATGCGACGTAAGAATACTCCGGATCACCAAAACTCATCCCAAATACGACTCTCGCAAACGCACACCGCCCTCACGTCCTATTCTGTAAGAATTACCTGGACAATTTTAGGGGGTTCCGTTTAGTAATTATAGAAACATCAACCCCAAAACCCTATTCAAACTATTAAGGCCCCATATGTCTCTTGGATGCTAAATCTGTTAGGATCTTAGGCTCTTTGCATCAGTCTTCTTGGAGCCATCCTTCTTTCAGAGTTCCGAGGTGCGTCCTGACCGTCACTATCTTCAACGAGAACGATGAGCTTACGAGGATATCGGGAGGGGCCTGGCTGCTTCGTGTCTCTGGCGGGACCGACCTCTTGATAGGAGTTATAGGTGAGAGCCCCGAGAACATGCTCAGCAGTACCAGTGCTTGGTACCGGCTTCCTGTTGAGAATATGTGTGGCCTTCTCGAGCGGTTGTTGTGGTAAATTGGAGAGAGGGTCTGGGACGACCGGTGTTCTTTGTTGCCTTTGCATCTGTGCAATGTGGGGCGCTGTGTCGCCGCATCTAGCATGGACACGGTTGTCACTCGGGACATCCTGGTTTCATTGGGATCGGATCGTCGAGTTCCATCAACTGTGTAAACGGATAGCAGCACGGTGCAAGCACATGACGGCTTGCCGAAACTCGCCACAGCATGCTTTGCTGCACCATTTTAAGCATGTCGCCGCGTGTTGTATTGACTTCAGGCCTGGGCTTTCCATCTTGCTTCTTGTGAGTCAGACAGTCAGACGGGTGTGCAGGAACATTGCTTCCATTCAGATGAGCCAGTTCGTGGACAAGGTCATCAACATTGACAAGTTACGTCTTGGAACGCAGTCATGGTACGAGGTGCGCTGGGCGAAAGTTGATGTGCCTTTGCCAAAGTGGAAGCCCTTCAACAGCAGCCTCGAGCCCTACAGCCTCAGACCGAAATCGTTGAGCCCCGACATGAGCAGGAAGTTGTTGCCTCCTTCTGCAGCGTAGCAGAGGAGGGCGAGAGGCAAGCTTCCGACAGCCGGGAGAAGGGTTATATAAGTTAGCAATGATGGATATAATCATACGCATTGCATGTGTATGTATGTGTACATATATCATTTGTACATATATGTTATTACATATGCATGTCTGTATGTGTATATATGTATACGTGCTTATACGCATCCCTGTAGATAGATATTATAGATAGATCGACAGCTGCATACATATTACATACATATCTTTCTATCTGTTTACCTATCCGGCCAATTATTTACCTATCTAACTATCGGCTTGTATATGTATATGTATGTATGTGTGTATGTATATATATATATCCTGTACATACACATGTAGATGTATCAAGGCACTATGTTATATGATTCATGCCAAACCCAATGCCCCGTACCATCTACCCTACACCCCGCACCCTAAACACCATGCACTATACATAACACTACATACTAGAAGACATATGCGCGATACTATATGCGATATGCGATATACCATCTCCTCCTTGCTGTAGACTACACCCTATACTGTGCTATGCTAGCCCAATGACCATCTTGCCAGCTCGCAGGGCTTCCTGTGCTGACTGGATCCTGCACATCATCTCTTTGCCTTGGAAGCTGTGCCTGGCTCTGCCGCGTACTTGGTGCGAGTTCAGTGAACCCATCAGGTTTTCCACCCACAGTGGGACCCAAAGAAAAAACCGTGGTGCTGGTTACAAGGTGACTTTATCGTTTCACTGCAGGAGTGTGGGAACTTGTCGAGAACATCGCGACACGATTGTAGGCAAGTAGTGCATGTTTGATATTCGCATGCTTGTATGGCTTGTAGGGGCTGCATGAAGGAGGTTGGCAGAAGCTGAACGGCTCGTCGCTTTCCACACATCTTGGCGTGCAGTGCTCTTCCCTTCTGCGCTCTAGAGCTTCGTGAGCTGCATGTCCTCGAACGCTGAATGTTGCTTCCAGCTGTTAGTTGCCCCAATGGGCGCAGCATCAGGCCAAGAGCGATCCCTGCCTAACCGCTAGTGAGCGATGCTCATCTTAGCAATCGCCAGTAACTAGGGGTTACATGCGCAGAAGAATGGTCCAACCAAGCTGGTTGATGCCAAGGCTTTGAGCCGGTAGAATTAGCTGTAGAACGAAGAGGCAGTACGAGTTGAAGGTTCAGGAGGCAGGCGTTGTAGCCGCCAGCAATGCCGCTGGATCCTCCGTGCAGATGCAGGACATCTTTTTGCTTGTCTTGCCATGTCGTGTGGGGGCACTGCCGGTCTAAGGCTAAGGCCTGCAACAACAGAAGCCAGCCAGAGAGCATGATCCTGGCCGTGGCAGCATCGCGCCAGGATGCAGAGAGTGCAAGGTGGTCTGTTACCGGCACTGATGCAGATGTGGGGCGCCCACCGGACTTGTGACACAGGAAAACCTGACAGTCTGATAGGAAAAAAGTGAGCACCAGATGACAGCCAAGGTATGGGATAGCTACACCCGGAAGGGGGACAAGATCGGTGCGGGGGGCTTCGGCTTTGTCTTCGGAGCTACCCACAAGGGCACAGGCGAGACGGTGGCCATCAAGGCAGGTTGGCTTACAGTGCTGTCACCTGTGGATGCAGTGAGGCTCTGTCAAGTTACGCAACATGCTGGTGACCCCTAGTGCTTCTGGCGGTTCCATTGCCAAAGCCCAGATCAGAGAGAGAGAGAGAGAGAGAGCGACCACCAGTACCAGAACCACCACCCCAACAGACTGCTGCATCGATTCAAGCGAACTTGCAGGCAACACAACAGACGAAGAAGCAGTGGGGCTAACACGCAGACGCAGAAGAGACAACAGCCACATCGGCAAGCCCCGCAGCCGCAGCAGAAGCCCGCCACCCAACAGCAGACCACCACCACCACCACCACCACCCCAGCAGCCAAGCAGCTCCACCAGCACACTGTCACATGCCAGCACCATCGCAGCCCTACGTGGGGGGATACAAGCCACAGCAGCACAGATTCAACTCATACACGAAGTGGCAGCCAACATGCAGGGGGCAGAGAGCACAGTCATAGCAAATATCTGTGCCAATGCCCTACGCATGCTCAGCGAAAGCAGCGCTACAGCAGGAGTACTAAGGAAAAACACAGAGCAGGCCTTCCCGTCGGCAATAGGGGAAGCATACCGCTGCGCCACAAGCATGCGAGTGAGAAGGGGGGACAACCTTACCCCAGAAGAGTACGCCACGGATATAAGTATTCTACGCAGCATGGTGGAACAAGGCATCCATGACCTACCACAGGGGGAAGCTAGCTCAGCCAGCCATGCAGTACTACGAGCCCGTGCCCGCCTGCAGAAAGCCTACGAGATGCTGGACGCGGTCATCCTGCGCGCCATGGGGGGAGACCGACAGTGGAACGGCCTCAAATGGTGGGATGCTCTACTTGACCACCTCGCTCCGGCAACACTCCTGGCAGAGCAGGAGGGGGAACGCGCAGAAGCACACCCCGCCGACGTGATCGCCCTCGACAAAGGGGACAAGGAATGGACAGCCAGAACGAGCACTACCATGTCGGCGACTATGCAGCTGCTGGAGGCAGCAGCCGAGCTACGTGAAGCGGCCGCATTCATGGGGGACGGGGACCTCGCACCAGTCCTAGCTGTCCTGCAGGCAATCGAGACCTGGCAGCACTCCTTGTTTGGGGGGATGCAAGCTGTAAGTGACGAGACGCAGACAGAACCAGTACAAGAAACCGACGTGGGGGAGCAGAACGCACCGCACGCGGCCGGAACAAAAAGGCGCTGGTTCGCGCTCTCACCGGGGGTAAACCAAGAAGACATGGCCGCCCTCGAGACAGACAGCTTCCTGGCAGACCTCGCCGAAGTGGAGCTACTTCCTACTTTGCCAGAGCTGGGGGAAGCCGGGGAAAGCCAACAAGCCACACTGCCGTGGACACCGCCAGCTCCTGAGCCAATGGGGGCAGTCGCCAACCTCCTGGCACCCAGTGAGGGGGAGGACGAGTCCGAACCCAGCCCTGAGGGACACCGGCGTAGACGAATGCTTGCTACCTTTTATGACAGGCATGGTCCAATTTAAGGGGGAATAGCTTCTTGTTTGAGTGTTGTTCGCCTGTATGCCTAAGCCAACCTGTCACCGCAGCAAGCAGAGAGTCAGGGGGCAACTTGGTTTCGACACAAGGGGGTAGTTATATGGCTTGCAAGTTTGTTGATCCTTGCTTTTTTGCAAAAGCCCGCCCAGACTCCAAAAGCCTAAAGTACAGCTCTGTCACCTAAACTGGCGAAAGGGGAAATCGTCCTTCACTCAACTAGGAATCTGCACAGTGCATCCCCAGTGCTCCCCAAACCATCTACGCTAGCTTCTTGTTGCCTTAAGGGGAGCAAACGCCAAAACAGTACTACTAAAACACGGCATGGGGGAATGTGATCTTTCTACACTTGGCATGCTGTCTGCACAGTTACACCCCCGACGCTCCCAGTACACACAGTCGGTACCTTAGTGCTGTTGTTGCTTTGCAAAAGGGGAGCGCATGCCGAACCATAGGTACTGCTGGGGGTTGCTGCCTGTCGAGGGTCTAAGGATTGAGCTATAGAGAGCGCGGCGAAGAGGCCGGGAAGCGCGATAGTGTACAGGGTTGGGGGGTAACCGACAGGCAGACGCTTCCACCTAAACCGACCGTCGGGGAAAAATTCCCGTGCAAAACGGCCCCAAAGCCTCTTTCCCACCCAACAATGGGGGAAAGGGGGCGCCTAGGCGCGGGCTTCAGCCGAAGCCTGACCCCTGTGAAGCGAAGCGAAGCGAAGAGAGCTGTGTGAGCAAGAGAGAGAGAGAGAGAGAGGCGGTGCAACCTCTTGCCCATAGCCCTGGCGAAAAAAGAGAGGCGGTGCCAAAGCTGGATTTGAAACGAGCTCCGCAAACAGCTCCAGAACAGCTGGGGCAGATGCGCAGGAGCGGGGACCAGCAGTCTTTAGCCGAGCTCGGCTTTCAGTGTCAAGTCAGATCGGGAGAGTTGGCCGGCTTGTGAGGAGGGATGCCCAGAGGCTGAAGGAGGAGATCTTCATCATGAGGTGCCGGGCAAGTCCAGCTTTGAGCGTGAAATGGAAAGGCGGGTCTTAAACTGCCTCGCACAGTTCAAGCTTAAAGGGACATGGGTTCAGAGTAGATTTCATCGACATGTGGTGGCTAAAAGAGCAGCATCGCAACGACTCGCAGAGCATCCTCCAGGAAACTCGATCATCCGAACACGGTGCTTCTCTACGAGACATTCGAGGACAGCGCCGCCTACATGTGGGAGTTTTCAGCATACAGTTGATCCCAACATGAACTTCGAATCGTAGGCTGTTGTTTTTAATGAGAATCCCGGAACAAGCTAGTGGACCGGGGCATTTCTCTGCGAGGTCCAACCGGAATCAGGGGGTCAAAAGGGTTGAGGGTTTAGGTTTGGTTTGCTTCAGCCGTCTTGCTCGGAGGATGAGAAGAACGTCTTTCTCGTCATGGAGCTCTGCTCTGGTGGCGAGTTGCTAGGTTTCGGGGCGGATCAATGTATCTTTGTGCCCGGGAGTGTCGTTGCCATGAGAATCGCTAGAAGTTTGAAGCCGGTTCTTTGCGGTTTGGCATGATATCAGGACTACTGATTACAGCGACGGTATCAGAAATTTTGGAGTGGTACCATTCGTGTCCTCATAACTGTTACCCTCACTGTCCTCGCTCTTCCCATCGCTGCTCTGGCTCTTACTATTCATCCTTGCACCTGGGAGGCTTCATTTTGGAGAGCGGCCGACACACGGAAGCCCAGGCCGTGATCGTGATGCGGCAGGCGCCAGGGCCGGGTCTCGGTGAAGTCCTCCTGGGGCCATGGGGTGGCAGGGGTTCTAATTTCATCCTTAAGTCATTAGTGTTCCGCGCAAGATACTGCTTTTGTATCACCATCACTGCATCTCTGCTGTAGCGGCGATTCCTGGTGTTGCTGTTAGTATTGAACGTCCGAGTGGGGAAGTGGAGCAAGAAGTGCAAGTGACAGAGATCGACATTAGCGTCGGGATTTGAGCAAGTGGAGCAGCAGCGATACAACTGGCGAAAACGATGAACGTGCGACTGTCGACTTTTCCTGTCAAAACAGTCATTGCCGTCTCTGCTATGACTAACTATGGTTGTTGCTTTGTTGACCACACCTCCCGGGCGAGCAGGTATTCCAGGCCGTGCTCTACCTGCACTCGGTTGGCATCTGCCACCGCGACATCAAGCATGCCAACACTCTTCTGCTGAGCCAAGCCCAGATCGAGGACAACGTGGTGAACCTTGTCTGCCAATCATTTCAAACACAATAACATCATCAGCCAGCAGCAACAGGAGCAGGAGCAGCAACAGGCACGGTAGCAACAACAGAAACAATCTGAGCTGCAGCACCAACATGAAGATGACAACGGCAATGATAGCAACAACCAAGCAAAAACCAGAGAAGAGTGGTAAAGCCACAAAGTAAACATGGGCAGCGGCCGCCTCTGGACATCATCAGCCGCAGTTCAGTACGGAGATGCTCACAAGCATAGGGCCTGTATGATCGTGGGACACCCTGCCTTGAGAAGGCATGACAGCATGTACCTGTCAGTATCGACCACTTAGCAGCAGCCCTGAGAAAAGAAACGGCAAGCACAGCTCTCACTATCACAGTAAGGACACTGGAGTGACAAAGTAGCAATCCACTTGTCTTAAGTTATTTCTCACGGTAAATGTAGTCACTTCACAACACCGGGCAGGATAAGTTTGATTATGAGATTATGTAATACTCAAGAAGCCAATCCCTACAAGAACAAGATGAAGGACAGAGGTCAATATTCAAGCAAAGCTGGCACGACTTCTTACCATTGTTCGATCCCTCAAGTTCTCCACAGCCTCCAATTGAGCGACTGAATGTCAAAGCACGCCCAGGAAGATAGTAGACTTCGGCTTGGCGTGCTGCTTTACTCGCGGGGAAGCCATGCGACAGTGTGCCGGTACAGCCATCTACGTTGCACCACAGGTGCCTGGACAGAGATGAATAGAGAGAGGCAGTGCAGGCATTTTAGGCTGTTTTGGTTGCACTGCAAACCGCAGGTTCTGGAGTGCAAATATGACCACTCCATTGACCTGTGGAGCTGCGGAGTGCCTGAGCTGTATCATAGTGTCCCTTCAGGTTCCTCAGCAGGCCATCCTGAGTACCATCGTGAGCTTGCGTTTGTTTGCAAAACCTTGTTCCTTCAAACGGACATGAATTGAATCTAAACTGCAATCGCAACAGTGTTGTTTAGCTGCTGAGCCGCGTAGGTGCTACTGTACATTCTTCTTTGCGGATATCCGCCCTTCCGCGGAGACACCGATGCAGCAGTCATGAATGCGATACGAAGGCCGAGTTGGCGTGAGCCTGCTTGCGCACAAATGCAAGCGCAAGCTGCTGGCAAGGGGGAACTACTCTTTTCCGTCATCGGACTGGACATTGGTCTCACAGGCCGGGTGCGAGCTACTGCTTCCTTTCTTTGCTCCTGTCCACGGTTTGGGGTACAGGGTTTAGGCGGTTTGTTGTACCGTTGAAAGAACGGCAGGATGCGAAATCGCTGATCCGCATGCTGTTGAAGATGAAGGTGAAGGCTCTCCGACTCTTCTTTCTCTTGAAACGCAGGAGTCCAGACGAGCTTGCTGTGGGTCTCTGTTTCTTTGCTGACGGCTGGTTCAGCCCTCCAGCAAGCAAGCTGCAGCTGTTGAGAAGCACCCACCCTTGCCTCTGCGTTTCAAGCCCCTTCCCTAAGACATCAATGTGAGCTTCACGCAGTCCGGGTGGGGTGGGTATGTGTCGGACCTGTGGGTCTTGCCAGGAACGGATTACGGCCGAGGGTGCTCTCAAGCACTCCTGGATCCAGGAGACCGATCATGCTTGTTGCAACATGGTAGCTTATCCGTTTGTGAGAGAGAGCCATTGCAGGCTTCGAAGGGGACCAATGCATGACGCCTGCATGGGCCACGGGCTCCGAAATCCAGAACCTATGCCATAATCCCAAAGAGTGTGCAGATGTCTACAGCTAGGAGCCGCCAAAGGAACCAGTCCAACTGCAGAAAGCGCTCGGCACTCGGTGTAGCACGGGCTGGCAAAGGTGTGATTTTCGCAAGGTGTGGTCAAGGTTATGCCTTCAACATTCCTTGCAACTTCATTAGTTGGGCTCTGCGACATCGCAAGCTCCCACCACAAACGCTAATAAACCCTAAACCCTAAAGCCTATAAACCCCTTCGAACTCTGACTCCGAACCCCCAAAGCCCTCAAGGCAGAGCTGCAAGCTGAAAGGATACTTCAAGGAGTGAGCAGAACAACTCCAAAAGCCTGCGTCAGTGCCACAAAAGCCCCGATCCCTCATCTGAAAACGCCATCTGCACATCGCCAAAGCCGAACAGCCCAGTTCTGTTTTTCAAGATCGAGTGCAGGGGCTGCAGCTAGGGTGCCTACTTGGAGGTTCATGGGTACTTATACGTAGAGTTATAAGTAGGGTAACTAGACTTATAACCCATATTAGGGGACTTATAACCCCACTTACAACTACCCCTGAACCTCCAAGTATCGTCTCCTGATGTCATCACGTGGAGCCAGGGCCGAAAGACCGAAAACCCCCCGTAACGCCCGAGTCAAGAGCATTTGGGAGTTTCCGAAAATAGGGGACCCTAATATGGTACCCTAATAGTAGGCTCCTCATTATAAGGGCCCCAAAATATGGTTCCCCTCTTTTCGGAAACTCCCAAGTCTTGCAAACCTGAAACTCTGCAGTCCACGCACCGCGCTGAAGACCCTGAAGTCTTGAATCCAAGCCTCATCAGGCTAACCTCCTAAAAGTGCTGGAATAAGACCCCTATCTATCTATCTGTCTGTCTGTATCTATGTCTCTATATATGTTCATATATATATATACACACACATACACATCTAAACATGAATATGCCCAGCTTGAATATCCCCCTATATGGCTAACCCTCAGATCGCTTAGAGCTCGGAGGTTGGAGCGGATGCGGAAGTTTGTGGCCTACCAGCGGCAGACGCAGAACTTAAATCCCGAGCTGCAGTCCCAGGAAGATCCTACCGGAGTTGTTTTTTTGGGCTTCGGGTTTTGGGGTTTAGGTAGGGTTTACGATTTAGGGGTAAGAATTACCTCTACCATGTTGGGGTTTAATTGTTATAATGATAATCATCATAGTATGATACACCCCATCCTACCGGAGTTGTTTGAAGGGCTTCGGGTTTTAGGGTCTAATTAAGGTTTGTCGAGTTTTTCAGAGGTTAGGCTTGACTGTAGTGTTTGTGCGTGCCGTCTGGAGCCCTACGGATGTTGAGGGCCCCGATCTTGGCAGGCCAGTCATGAAAGAAAGGTCCCGACAGCTACTGCAACTTCATGCTGCATGTTGGGTGTGGATATATGACGTAAAAACTTAGCCGACGGGGGAACTTTAAACTTTTCGACCATATATAAGATAATTGGTTTATCTTAGACAGCCTGAACTTCTTTGGGCCCGGTTATCAAGGAAGACAGGATATGTTTAGCTTCCGATAAAGGCACATCTGCCATGTTGAACTGATCGTCTCCGCAACCTGCCGATGGGAAAACCATGAGGCAAATTCCGGAGGAAGATCCACTGCTGCAAGGACTGATTTACGCATGATAAGGTTGCTTCTTGATCCCTGCTGCCATGAGAATCGCTGCTGTAAGCATGGTGCATCTGATGCATCGCATGCCTAGCGCCAATCTTGCTGTCATGGCTACCCAATGCTACTCATTACTCGCTGACAGTGTATGACTTGCTCGCTAGATGCAGCAAGTTCCTCACAAATCAGGTTTTCTTCAGAACTTCGCGCACTGCGTGGCAGGAATTCCACGAGGTTCTTCGCAGTCGTCGATCGCTACCCGGATTCCACAGACCTTGCCTTCTGCCGGCACCTGGCCAGCTTCTCAGGTGCAGCCACAAAAATGCAAACATGGCTTTGAGAGTAGTTTATTGAGGCCGGGCTGCCGCGGTAGTTGAGACCGAGACTGCTTGGTGCCCGAGTCTTCCGAGGCTGAAGGATCTGCAGAGGCAGTTCTCGGCGTTCACCGCTGCGGTAGGCCAGGTTGGGTGGAAACTTCGAGCGATGCTTCTAAGTGGAAGTCACCCAGCAAGGCCTTAACTTCGGCATGGACTGACTCGACACCACAGTCCTTCGTGAGGTAGTTGCGAGTGTCCCTCACGTATGCATGACAGGATGCTGTGCATCTTGGAGCCACAGTCGCCTGCCAGGCTCTGCCATTACTTCGAAGCCAGAGAAGAAGCGAGTAGAGGAGGATCCGCGGTTTAAGGTTGTAGAGCGGATACGAGGAGGGCATGTGACACTGCACATTGCAGGACACGAGCTCTCTGCCACGGCACTAGATGGAAGCACCATCTTAGCAGTGTCAGCGCAGCCTTGGTTTCGCCTTTGGCTTGTTTGGATTGCATACCCCGATTGACACCCCGATTGACTAGTGATTGTTGTGTCCATTGCGGCAGGACTTGTCCCACTTGTCAACGCCGGTGCAGGGCAAACCTGCTATGGGCTACGCCTGAGCCCCAGCACAGTGCAAAATAACTCTAGACTGGTCGAAGCCGATGAGTAGCTGACGCTCAGTACATCCCATTGCGGCTAGTGAATGCATGCTACAGAGCGTAAAGATCAGTTGAGGAGCAGTCCGAAAGCAGCAGCCGTGGTGCCAGTGAGAAGAAGACTGGGCAGGACGGCCAGATTGCTGATTCAGGGCAGTCCTAGTGCCTGAGCATGACATCTGGTTCTGCCTGGGAGGAGATGCCGAAGGGACTGACCCCAAGCCAAGTCTTCCGGGAGAAGCACATCCAAGAGGAGCCTGCAGAGACCGGGGTCTGGCGCACGTGCAGCAAGTTATGACCACTCCGCTGCTCCCACTAGTAGGACGAGCCTGTCCTCCCCAGCCAGCTTTGGCCAAGGCAGGTGATGGAGCAGGACTCCCGACTGCACTCTGCTGTCGTGTAGTCCCACACATGATTGCCTGGCTTGTTTGAGGGTTTGTGTTTTGATGTTGCAGGTGCTGGATTTGGACAGCTTGACTCAGCAAGAGGTGCAGCAAGAGGCACGGTCTGCGGAGTCTCGACCGTAAAACCCACACGCGGCAGCACAGTCCCGAGATTCGCTGTTGGCTGGCTATTTTTGTTAAAGAGCAGTTTCTGCTCTGTTTCTCCGCAATGACACTTACAGTATAACTTGTCTGATGATGGTTCTGTCAGCATTCACGCATTCTTGCATTCTTGCGCATTAGAAGCTTTCGAGAGGAGTTGCTGTGCAGTTCTGTGCTTTTCGGGCAGGTTCTCACCGAAAGGCTGGCGGGCGAGACCGACACTAGTGACGGTGAAACCAGATCATCCAGATCCCTGCCAGGCCGGGGACACATAGCAGTACAGCTCATCACTCATGATAATATCCTGCCAGCGATGCTGCTGTGTCATCTAGCATCATTACCTTTAGTTACGTAGCACATGCAGGTTCCAAAGTGCCGGAAGTCCATTTCTGCTTCCTGTATAAACACCAGCTTTGTACAGCCGCGTAGCCTAGCCGCAGGACAAGCACTCATGAACCTGTCGAGCACCGCGAAGCCGATGTGCCCCTTTGACGACATCCTTCCACCGGCTCTTGCCGTTCGCTCAGCTTTGCAACGCTCTCCGCTCGAGCTACTCGTTGGCGGTCTCTGCGCCAGGATCCTAACCCAGCCGTGGAGGAGAATGCTGGGGACCCCGACAGTGTGAGGCACGCCACACGGCATATGCGACAGTAGCAGCTAGACTCAGCTAGACTGTCAACACCTGTTGCTGTTTTGCAGGGCCTACGTGGGACAGCAGCTTGAGTTTTGGTCCAAGACTGCCTGCAGATGGATACCATGTGCAAGGCTCAGATGAGGAATTGAACTGTCGTCTGGACCATCTGCGCTCTGCCCGCCCCACCCAGGCGAAGTCATCAATGTGCGCGGTGACGGTGCCATAATGGTCAATGTCAAGCCGAACACCTGGCTGACAACGGAGGCTAGATCTCGGAAGTGAATAGCAAGCATGCAGTGTTGGGACGCAACGGAGGGAACTTAGATGGCTGCTTGAGCACATGCTTGGCTTTTCGCCCGGATAGAGGAAGCTTCCGTACTTGTAAAACAATCTAAGCGTAGGCTCACTCAAGGCATCGGCCAACTTAGCCAGGTATCGTGCCTCGAAAACATGTGTCATCATGTCTCAGCATCAACCAGCTGTCTGCTTCTTTTGCAAGCGATCGAAATTCGCAGAAAAATTGCCTCGACAACTCTGAGCACAAAGCCCTTGACACACTAGGATGCAAAAAGATGGTTGGCATATGCCGGCCCTAGGGAAATTTTCACTTGCTTGCACATCATTGTGCCGTGCTTCCGGCTGTCGCCCCACCTTTCGTCTGCCACGCTTCCTTCCCCTAGCTTCTGTGGCCTCTTCCCAAGCATTAATGTTGCCACTGATGATGTTGACGCTGGTAACATTGCAACAGCGGTGATGCCTCTGACGGCTGATGCTGATGCCGCGGATGATGACGTCGGAGAGGCGGAAAAGGAAGTATATGGTGGCAAGGATATTCTAAATTTCTTTTGCAGCAGGACCAAGCACGGCGTGTCCGGGCCTGCGAATTGCAACGTTCCCCGGAGATGTCGCCGACACAGGATACGCGCCAGGTGGGGCCTGTTGCCCAAGCATAGCGGCTAGGTTTCACCTTTCGGATAGAGGGGGTTGCTCCGACAGTACTGCAGCTTTATACGGACTAGGAGCACTGGGCGAAGACTCTGGGTGTATTCTCTTCAAGAACGCAATGAAACCAAATAAAGCAGGAAGTTGAGAGCCCCTAGCATGACGTTTCGGACTGAGCACCACAGGCTGTGATACGTAGCTTCCATGATCTAGAAGAATTGAGGCTGCAGGACTTCGGAGCTACCCTGTGCCAGGTGCTCGGATCGACCGGCAGGTGCTTCGGCAGAACACTGTAAGGGAAAGTGGCAGGAGCCTTTATTTTGCTCGACCCCACCATGAGAACCCGAAAACCCAAGGACGAAGAGTGACAACGGCCAGTTCTGCGTCGGACAGCCTGTAGAGTTGCTGGCCTGCAATGGCCCTGCGGGTGGTCCTGGCTGTGTTGCTATTGCTGCTACCATTCCTTAGTTCTGACGATAGTGACGTTGAAGTTCTTATTGCTGTTACTTTGTATGCGGCCAGAATGTTGCTTGTTAAGGTGACTAAAACCAAAACTATAACTTTGGATCTCCTGCTGTCAGTGTTTTCGACAGATCCGTACATGGCTCCCGCCCCACTTATGTCCATGGGCACACGCATGATCGTGCATGTACCCAGGCATATGCAAAACACACATGCTCACATACGCAGCACCTTAAGACGTGTGTGCATTACAATCGAGGCAGTAGCATCATGAGTCACAATATGACGACCACTAGCGCAGCACAGGTATTTGTCCATCTCTGCCGGTCGCTGGATTCCGAGCCGGGTCACTAGCATAGACGAAGAGACGCTCGGAACAGAACTCTCAGAACAAGCTGGCTGCATTGGGGCTTTGGGACATGTCAGTCGGTTTCGGCACAGGCTCCGTGCACAGCAAAGCCATAGGATATCAAAAGCAATGAACAGAACAGGGAATCTTCGGGCAGCCGAGGAACTCCATACAGCTGGATGTGAAGCCGGGCTGCTGGATACCTCTCCACCATCAGATTCCTGGCACTTCCCTTCAGGTCTGATCCTGTCACTTGCACCTCTGTCTCCTGTCAACCTCCATGGTTGTCAATATTAGGGTGGCTTTTGGGGTCCTTATTATAATACGGCACCTAATATTTAAGGTACCTGAAAAGGGACCATCATTTTGACAACCACCCATGTAGCTTCAACGGAAAGTCTGACTCGAAGCCCCCCCACCCCCCCCTCCAGCCCACACTCTCTCCCGCCCGCCGCCTTGCTTTCAAGCTCAGGAAGGGCCATGTCCGGCTCCCCGGTTTGCTTGGTTCCGGTGAGGCCCGGGGTTTGGGATTTGGGATGGTGTGGTGCTGCAACTATGAGGGTAACCATTCAATCGTCGTGGACAACATCAGTTTGAAGCAAAAAACAGAACTAGTCCTGAACTAGTGGTGAACGGTGAGACACTCATGCATGAGGTGGTACAAGTCTGTCATTTGTCGCATGTTTAGCAGCAGCAACGCTGGCCAGACTCGTCATGACAAAAGCAAATCTACGACTAGTCTCTAGCCTTCGCCATCATTGTCAGGATCAGTCACACTTGTTGTCGCGACAGTTCACGTCACAATCTACCAGCTTCGTGACAAGTCGTTTTGATGACCTCATCAGCACTGTCGTCATCACCATCAGCATCATCATCAGCATCATCACCATTACCATTACCAGCATCATCGTCGTCATCACCATCATCAGCACCATCACGATCGGTGCGTCATCATCACACGCCGCCTTCCGCTTGATCTTACAATCCAGAAAAAGGCAAATCCAAGACTGACCAGTTGCTGAGGGGTGAGTTGGTGTCGGGCCTACGGTTTTGGAGTTCAACTTTAAGACTTTCGATGTGTGTGAGGGATAGTTTTTTGGGAGTTGTCGCAGCATTTGCGAGGTTTCGTAGATCAGGGTTGAGGGAGCTCCGAATGCCGAAGATGTGGAAACTGAAACCGAGCGCACAAAAACAACGATGCTTTCGAAGCCCTGAAGGTGCAGGGGCAGATGGCGCCATCCAAATCCTCGGCAGATCTCGATCTGTCGCATCTGCAAAGCCCGGGCCACGGAGACGTCAACCGATCATGATGATGATGTTGATGATGATGATGATGCTTATGACAGTGATGGTGATCGTGGTGATGATGATGTGTTCAAGACTCAAGTTCGTGGCCTCTAGGGGTGACTGCAAGGACGATGCTGATGAGCAGGACAGGATAATTGCGATTCTCATTGTTGAATTATCTTGATTGTGTGGAAGGTGGTTGTTGTTCAGTAGATTCTATTGCAAAATCGTTATATCCCTCGAAGCCTCGGTGAAGCCTCCCCCGGTAAAGCCCCAAGGGGTGAAGTTCAAGCTTGTGGTTCAGGGTTCTCTACAGCATTTGTTTGGGCACCAAGACAGCGATTCTGAAAGAGGCCATAATTTCGAACAACCCTTGGGATCAGGTGAGGAGCTCGAGTACTACTCCTTGAACCTCTCCGCTTGGATACCCTGCAGAATACTTCAGCAGGCTCGGGGGCAGACAGGTGCTGCCGGATTTCGCGCATAAGGATTTAGGGCTGGGGCATGGTGCAGGCAAGATCCTGGAAACAATGCAGGATGCCGAAGAGTCTGCACGTTACGGACATGGGTCTGAGCTATCTTGCCAGAGGGGGATTACTATATGTAGCTCCATCTCGATTGAACACAGCCCTGAAATGCTTGCAGTTGCCAGGATGCACAGAGCGGCTGTGCCGTCATCGACGTTTTGCCTAGTGCCTGGATCACCCCGGCACAACAGGCTACATATTTGCGTGCCGAACTCAGATGGTGTCAGCAGTTTGAGACGAGGAGAATAATCGCCATCATGCAAAGATCCCACCGTACTTGGTTTGTAGCTCTAAGCCGAGCCACACTTGCAAAACTACCCATCATCATTACTACCATTGCTGCTACTACCACTACTACTACCCACCACCACTACTACCACTACTACCACTACTACTACTACTACTACTACTACTACTACTACTACTACTACGACGACCACAACAACAACAACTACTACTACAACTGCTGCTACTACTCCTGCTACTACTACTACTACTACTACTACTACTACTACTACTACTACTACTACTACATACTACTACTACTACTACTACTACTACTACTACTACTACTACTACTACTACTACTACTACTACTACTACTACTACTACTACTACTACTACTACTACTACTACTACTACTACTACATACTACTACATACTACTACATACTACTACATACTACTACATACTACTACATACTACTACATACTACTACACTACTACTACTACTACTACTACTACTACTACTACTACTACTACTACTACTACTACTACTACTACCACTACTCCTGCTGCTGCTACTACTACTACTACTACTACCACTACTACTATCACTGCCACTGCCACTGCCCTGTCCCCGCACCTACCTTTTCCACTGCCTCTGCCAGTGCCACTGCTGCTGCTACTGCAACTACCTTGCTACTGCACTACTCCTGCTACGGTGGCTGCGACTGGTACATGTTAGTGCGACTACTGCTTCACCTAGAACAATTACGACGAGAACCTTTGATGATGTCGCAGTCTGTCTTCTACCTTCTGTTATGAAACCTCTGTTCTGCCCATGCGGCTCACTTTAACTCGATGGTGAGGAGCTGCGCTACAGCAGGAACGCCTTCGAAGCTTGTCTGCTTGAGTGGCGGTCATGTGTGTCTACGTGGGCGTGCAGAAAACAACGCCGCGCTTGACATGTGAAATACATGGTCGTGTATGTGTCAATGTCGACGTATGTATACTCCCAAGCAGCAAGAGAACACTCGGTAAGGGGAGGCAACATGAGATAATGTACATGAGGCAAAAAAGGCATGACAAACATGGTCGCACTGCTATGCTAGTATGGGAGTATGGTGTGCCAGCATGCTGTGTGATAGTATGTGGCACTTCATACAACTTGCAGCACCCTTTCAGCCAACACAGTCTTGTCTTGGAATGGGATACACTGCATGTTTTTGATCTTGAATCAAACATTTGCCCATGCCGCATGTGATTCGACTATACTTTGTATGTATGGTGGCCATCCAGTCAATGCACAGTAGTTGCACATAGTCGACATTAGCAGCTTCTCCCGAAGACACTCTGGCGCATTTCCACCTTCGCTCAGGACTTCCGCTTATCGGAGACAAAGTCGTTTACTTCTCCGAGTCCCACATGCGCTGGATTCCGACCATCATCACAGATGTCGGAGATGCAGATGAGGTCGAGCTGGAGATCAAGCCCGGAGTCTCTGGGCAGCAGGTTAAAATAGGCACCGAAATAATTACCAATACTATTTGGGGTGTTCCTTACTATAATTTTCGCATAATGGGCCCCCCCAAAAACACCAATCCTAATTATGAATCCCAATTTTTGAGGGCCCATTTTTTTGATCCCTTGGAATCTCAAACTCGCCGAGACCTGATCTGAGCCTGGCAGGTGTGGATCAGCAGAGACGTCCAGAAGCGCGTTCTTCGCTGGTGCTCCAACCAGCTTTAAACTTTATCCTTTGGTTCGT
Source organism: Symbiodinium sp. CCMP2592 (assembly GCA_905221615.1). NCBI lineage: Eukaryota > Dinophyceae > Suessiales > Symbiodiniaceae > Symbiodinium > Symbiodinium sp. CCMP2592. The sequence continues at coordinate 328,607 of CAJNDT010005952.1, forward strand.
AGGGCATGGAAGAATGGTAGCAACAGTAGTTATGCTTGTACCCCATTGGTTAGTAGGGAATGGAGGAATGGGGTACAAGTATAACTACTATTACTACCATTCTTCCATGCCCTACTAACCAAAGGTAAGTGAAAGCCTCTCTTGGGTTTGCACGTCTCCGCAGCGGAGAGAGTTTCAGCTTTCAAGGTCCTGAAAGCTGCGCAAACGATTCGACGAAGTTGGCAGCCGGAAAGATGTTTGAGGGAAAAGTAGGCTCTGCTGGGAGCACAATGTTGATGTGTCAGCATGCCAACTTCATCATTAGAAGCACGGTTGTGCTTTGTTAACGAGCTTTGCCAAATCCTGCCGGGACTCTTCGCCGCAAATTGCGCTGCGAACTGCTGGCACGAAGGCCTAAAATGATTCACAGCAATACCTCAGCGACATATGATCTAGGCCCCCTCTCATGCTTAACAGCAGAGAAATACTGCAGGCTTCAGGCAAGCTGTAAACGAGCCAGCCTGTGACCCATTCATTCATAAGGTTTCACTGCTCGCAAAGTGCTTGCGTCATGTGGACACCTGAGGCTGATCCCACCCCCTGCGTACTGTGGGGGATGGATTTGTTTCGTCATGTCCATCGGAAGCTCGTCAGCAAGTTTGTCAACGTGAACAGTTGAAACAACTGTGTGTCTCAGCCGTCATCATGCTACGCATGAGGTAGTATTGGCGCATTAACGTGTGCGGGAAGCTCAGATCTTGACTTCGGCCGCTGGCAGTGCTGTTTCAGGGCTCTTCATCACAACCGAGGCGATCTGCGACTTCGCAGAGCTTTTCGGATGTGTGACCGGTCTGGAGGAGGGGCTGTGTGCTGCGCCAAATATGTCAAATGTCGTGGGTCGATTTGAAGCATGTCGATCGCCGGAAGGACTCCATTACTGCGATCACTGTGGTCGCACTTGGCACGCAGGAAGCTCAAGTCAAGTACAGAAACGCGCTCATGACGGCCCCTGTACTTCGAACGTGCCCTCAGGTCGGTCCCGGATTTGTTTGCGTCGAAGATCGCAGCAGTGTCCAACAAGTGTTTCACTCAGACCGCCTTGCGATGAGGTAGGGCATCCTCACTGGTCTCTGCTCCTGATGTCAAGCAGGTATGCCGATGCATCCATCGTGAACGTGACTGGCAGGCTGGTCCCACCGCACCAAAGCTGCCAAAGCAGGGCAGAATCCTTTGTGCTGTTGCTTGCACTTCTCTAAAGCACCATCCGAATTCCATAGCGGTGTGTCTGTCTGTGTGTGTGTGTGTGTGTGTGTGTGTGTGTGTGTGTGTGGGGGCCCGTGTGTTGTGAGTGTGGTGGTGTCGGTGTCGGTGTGGGTGTGCGTGTGAGCATGCACGTGCGCGTGCGTATGCGTGTGCCTGTGCCTGTGCGTGTGCGTATGTATTTGTCGGCGTGGGCGGCAGGTGAGTCTTTCTTTGTTGGGGTAGCGAGATTGGGGGCCGGACAACCGATGATGGACCAATAATGCCAAGACTGCACTACCTTACTGTAAACATCCAAACAACATGGAGTCGTCTAGACACTGTGCTCTCCGTCCATGCTCTGCCAGCAGAGACTTCCGACCTCGCGCCAGTAACTCCGTGAACGTGTTTCTCGGGATCGGTCTCCCGTGGTCGATCGCCGCAATCTACTGGACGGCCGCAAGCTCAGCTGTTGCGGTTCTCACTGTCTTCCTCTTTAAGCACGAGAACTGCAAGACGGACAGTTACAGTAACTGCAGTCATGCCAGATGTACTACCGCATTCACATGTTGATCAACAACGGCTGTATCGCAAGCACCAGCAGCAGCAGTCGTCGTTGCAACAGCTAGAGTAGTCGTGAATCACGACTCGTGATGATATAGGATAACCCATGAACACTTCAGTGTGCGACATGTGACATGTGATCGGCTACGACTACAACTACCACTACGACGACGACAATTACCACTACTGCTACTCCTGCTACTGTGGACAACGACTGCTACTGCTGCTACTCGCTACTACTACTTCTACTGCTACCACCACCACCACAACGACGACGACCACGACTGCGACGGCGACTACGCCCACTGCGATGCTTACCACGACCACGACCACGACTACTGCTTGGACTGCTGTGGCTACGATGCCTACGACGGCTACGGGGATTACTACTGCTACGACGACTTCGACGATAAGACGACGACGAGGACGACGACCCATTTTACTGTTGCTGCTGCCTCGACTGTTGCGATGCGACAGGACACGACGCTGACTTTGCTGCAGCTGTTTCCTTCTTGCACTCGCTAGTGTTCGACCTAAAGCGCAGGTGATGGGAACAACAGATACCTGGCTTGCACGCTATTCGGACTTGCAAGGCCGGCGAGGGAGATGCGTTAAGCAGGTCCGGTCAATACTTTGCGGAGGCAACCCATGCCAACACCATCAGCAGCCTAGGGTCTGCGCATCCCGATGTTCGTCCGATATCCAGTTGTAAAGCAGGGTCTATGTTTGAGTTGATGAAGGGCTCTTGAGAATATTGGTGGGTGTATGACTTTGGTTGTGACTACGGGGATACGAGTGATGCAGTCCTACTTCATGTCAGTTCGCGGCAGAATGACCTCCTGTTTCGTTCCCTATCTATCGGCAAATCAGCTAGCACGTCCACGAATGTGCAGAAAAGACCGCGGCAGAAGACCCCGGTGGGCCTGGACACAATCTCATGGTCCAGTTAGACAGCTAGAGCCTACTTCCCATATATATATATATATATATATATATGTATATGTATATGTATGTATATACATATACAGGTTCCAAGCCTCCCTAGCCTCCCGCGGCAGCCGCAGGCCAGTGGCCGAAGGGGGCCTTCGTCGTGCAGGGTGGAGACCTCGCCTTCAGCGTGGCGGTCTTCACTGTGGGGACCCAAACAGTCGAGATTCCATTCTTGAAAGCATCCTTGGTGATGAAATCCTGAAGGTTTCTGAACCCCCGTGCTAGCGGATTCTGTAGCATTTGCAGCAGAGCCAAAGGTCGCCGCCGCCTTGGGTGTTCCCGGCATGTTCTTTTGCGAACGTGGTGATGTTGAGGATCGTTAGGGTTTTTCGGAGGTGGTATCCTTCGTCTCATTCTCTTCGCATGCCTGATCCGGTTTGGTGAATGACGACTCGGGACCACTCTTCCGAGTGCAGATAATGTCAGAGTTGCGTTATTCGCACTGTTACTCACATGCCTGCAGGTTCCAACTTGCTTCATCAGTTGTCTGTCCTCGTTGCTATTTCGTGCTTCTGCAGCTTTACAAAAAGTTATACTGTCGAGCATTTTGGTGAGCTTCAACCGCTGTACTCACAATTACTCACACTCGTGCTGTTGGAGGTCCTTGTTGAGCTGGATAGTGTTGAATAGCAGCTACCACCTCCAACGCGTCACACTGTCTTGTTGCGACCATCAGATTATACCCCTCCGATCGCTCCGCAAATGTCAGCTCTGCTGGTGATCTACTTGCGCCGCAGCCGGCTGGGAGCAGAGCCGGGGACTCGGGGCAACGATATGAAACAGTTCTATCCTTCGTGGTTTGGGTGGGTGGAGGGTCCACTAGGACCTAGGAACCGATCTGCTGTTCCCGTGTTTTGCGGCCTAAACCCAAAACGCCTAAACCCGAAGTCGACGCGCCGTGTTGCGTTTGCAGGCTCGGCGGCCCTGGAGGATTGAAGGCCTTCACGTACAAGAGCTTCGAGATGTTGCGGGGGGGCTGGCCATGAGCGTTTCGGTGTTGCCCGTATGCGAGTTTCCCAAGACAAGGGGTGCCCTTATCTTGGGATCCTACTTTTTGGGGTACCATATTAGGGTCCCCTGTTTTCGGAAACCCCCGTATCGTGCAGCTCAACCACCCGGGGCTTCAAGACATCTTGAAACGTAGGTGATGTCCGGGGTCTTCCTCGGAAGCCTTTGGCTTTTCTACGTCATCCTCTCCGTGTGGAAGATCACGTCCGGGGACATTGGCGTGGGACAGCAGGCCTGCCAGTTGTGAGCCACGCCGGCCCGTAGGTCGTAGACGTGGTAGAGAAGAGTCGCAGGAGTCATGATGAAACACACGCGCACACACAGAGACCGAGAGAGACAACCGACAACCATGCTCGCACCGAGCCCGAAAACACGGTGGCCGCAGATCTTTGGGATTTTCATCGGCTTCTGCAGTCTCGAGAATCTGGCCTCCTGGCTGCAATGGTAGTGCCTTTCCGGGTGTTCGGCCGGCACCACAGGGCAGGCGAAGGGTGGCAAAGTCGTATTGTGACTGGGCACATGCTCGCTAATTTGAGCTAAGGAGCTCCCGAGTGTTCTTTGAGATGCGAGGTGTGACGGTGTGAATGGTTCTAGAGCACTTCAGCCCGAAGTCGTTCAGACTCTGCGATGTTGGAATTCCAACAGGATGGATGTACTGTATGCGAACAGACTCTCATGACGCTTTCTGTCATTACGGATAAATCTTCACTCTATTACCACTTCAACCTTTGACATGTCTCACTACCGCAGCTCAAGAGAGGAGCGTCTCTCCAGCATTGGTGCATCCGCTGAGGTCATTCTTCTGGGTGGTGCTCTCAGGTTCCACAGTACCACAGTATGATATGGTTTGTGGGTAGGCATACACGCATACATAAGTACATGCACACCTACATGCATGCATACCTGAGTACATGTCTGCATGTGTATATACAGACATGCATAAATCTGTATGTCCGCAGGTATATGTATGTATGTATGTATGTATGTATGTATGTATGTATGTATGTATGTATGTATGTACATAAATGCATGCAGGTGTGTACATCCACATGCATTTGGCCCATGTGCGTAAATACCTACACATAAGCATAGAACAGCTGACGCTTCGTTTGCTGTCTTGCCAGCAACATCAAGTTTTGTTTGAAAGGCTGCATGTGGCATGAAGCGACAAGGAGTAATATCAGAGGTTAGGCTGGAAGGGCCGGCCGCCAGTGCTAAGGCGTCTCTCTCCTGGTGAAGTATGGTACTGGTTTCTTCACAGGGAGGACGGACACCATCAGCTGAAAATGCTGGCTCGTTTCTAGGGTCCACAGAAAACTTGTTGCTCTTCGGTCAGGACTGATCAGCCGGCGGATGACGAAGAGGCCGTCGGGCATCCCAGCTTGATGAGGGACCGAAGACTACCAGGAGAACTGATGAAAAAGGCTTTGGCTTACCTGTCGCATTGAGGCAAGACTCTGCACTACTGTTGGGAAGTTGGCTGCGATCTTAGCACAGAGCTCGCAGGCATGAGGGGCCACTTGGCCGAGTGTTGCACGATAATCATTCTCAGGACCACTTGAGATGTACTGGTACCGGACCGAGCCTGAACCTCAGAGAGCACGTGAGATGAAGAACACTTTCTCTTCGGTTTGGCAAGCAGAGTTATTTTCGGAAGCTGTGTTCAGGCATGGATTTCGCTCCAGCACCGCCAGTGGGCACCTTCCATTCCGTCAAGGAGGCACCGAGTGGATGCTCTCCGAAAGTATGTCGAATCAGCTTTTTTATCGGCCTGGGAATGAGCAACTCAACGCAGTGGCATTGCAGGACGCGCTTCGGCGGGGCCTTGCCCAGCAGCCCGAATGCTATGGGTTGAGTCCTTATGCCTCGCGCTTCAAGAGCGCAGCAGAGAATTTGGGCGCTGCCTGGAGAGCCACACCATGCAACATCTGCAGGCGAGCCAACAAACCGACCGACATCTCCTTCACGAGTGCTGCTTTCGTCGGCAGCCCAAGACGTCTTGTGATCGCGGCTGGCCAGGAGTTCGGGCGTGCAGAGCTTTGGTTAGGGCATGTTAGGGCTACTGTAAGGCTGCTGAATTCGGCGTTTGCCGAGGTCTGCTTGGCGGCAAAGCGGCTACGACGCATCCGCCCTAGCACATATGATGCCGTGCAGCGGTCTGGGTCTTGTCTTCGCCCAACTCCCAGGTGCTGGGCGCAGGGTTGCGGAAAGCTTACGAGGCCGGCTTTCTTGCTTAAATCAGTGTCCACCCTAAGTTCCTGCAGGGCATCAATTCGGGAGTTCGTCCATCCGTTCCTTTAGCGTAGCCTTCGCTCCGATGCACTACCCAGACTCCGAGAAACCCCAAATTCCAAGCGTCACTTTCTATGTCCTCTGTGCCGAAGGCGTGCGGCCTCCGATGCCACCACCGTCATTTCCTCCACCCGACCATGCTGGGCCCCCAGATCTTTGGGAAATGCTCCGCTGGCTCGGGACCTCTGCAGGAGCCTGCTATCCAGAGAGTGCCTTCGTTCTACTCCATCGACACAGCACAAGGCCCCTTGGGCCCTGGCTGTTTCCGTTCCCGTCGACGGCATCTGGAGCCTCGTTTCTCAAAGGTGCGCGCGAGCGCGAGTCAGAGCAAGAGCCAAAGCCAACCTCCCTAACGGGACGCATGGCCGGGCTTATCAGCGCCCCGGTTGCATTGCGATCGTGCCATCGTGCGAGAAGTCCGCATCTCTGAAGCCCAGGTGGCCATGCTGCCGACTGGGCCGCATTGACAGTCGCAGGCGGGCGGACACAGCCTTGAAAGGAGCTGCACGAGCTGCTGTGTAGCACAGGTCTGGCAGCTGGGACCCTTGCAGATCCAAACGGACCGCGTTTCCTCAGTCCATGATCTTATCCCGTTTTTCAGGCCGGGAGGGACGTTCTTCAATTCTTCGCTGGACGGTTTCTTTATTCGACTAGTAGATGGTTCCAGGGCATGCAGCACCTGCTTTGCAATTGACTTTACTTCGTGAGCCGATCGGGTGTTTCAGGGTTTCAGGTACGGGAGCCAGCGCCTCAACGCTGAGCAGGAAGCAGCCTGAACAGTAGTTTGCAGAGCTGCGCGCATTTTTGGAGTCAGACAACCGCTGACTCTTAGACCTCTTTCGAATAGACTTCTTTCGAAAGCCATGCAATGTAGCTGGCAAGGTGCATGTGCAGATTTCCAAGTCTTGCAGCGTCCTAATCAGTGGATCCGATTCTGAAAGGGAACCTTGCTTCGGTGACTTGCTAAAGGGTTCGCATTGCAGTCTTCTGCACCTGCGCCACTGTATAGTACTGCCTGGCCTGATTTGCCATGTTCGCATCACGAGGTCTATAGGACACAGGCTCACCAGGTCCGAGATCAGCGGGGTGAAAGGAATCCTGCGACTCCTGGCTGGGTGTCTCATCAGCTGGTCTGCCTTCAAAAGAAATGGCACGACCTTCACAGTCGGATGAGCACTCAGCCTTGCCAGCGAGGATGCAAGACTTAGATAACAAAGCACATCTGCTTCAGATCGATTTGATAGGACGACATCTGGATATTGAGTCGCTGTTTACAGCTGCGATGCTGGAGCATGGCAAACACAGGATGTGTTTATTGTAAAGCATAGGCGGTGCCATGAGGAGCACCCGTTTTTCAGTCCATCAACAAGCCTGAGCACCGAATTCAACTTTATGGCAGACTTGCCGCTTGCGCAACAACCAAAATAAAGTCATGCCTCAGAAAGCTTGCGCCATGGTAGCATGTCCGGTCACTGCGCACTTCACATCACATCAGTTCAGACGACGACAACTACTGCCACTTCTGCTGCTCCTGCTGCTACTGCTACTGATACCGCTATCGCTACTGCTACTGCCACTGAGTAGCTGCTGCTTCTATTGCGACGACGACGACTACTACTACTGCTACTACGACTCCTGCTTTTCCTCCTACTCCTACTACACGGCTGGTCCTACTGCTCCCGCTATTCCTAGTGCTCCTGCTGCTCCTGCTCCGACTACTCCCACTTCTACTATGTTCAACTCCCACTACGCTGCTGTTGTTGTCGTTGTTGGCATGGCGGCGATGGCCTTTACAGGAATGGTCACGAATGAACTCATGGACTTGAGAAACTTATCTAATGCACCGAACCATTGCAAACTCAAAAACCGTCTGCAGACGAATGCAGAATTTTGCTTGGCTTGGGGACAGTGTTTCTCAAAGGAAGAGTCTTCCCTGTGTACGCTTTGCTTATCCGCTAATAGATCCAGGTCTGTTTTTTTCGCTTTGCAGGCGTGCGAAAGTTTGGCTGTTACACTGTCGCTGCCAGGGTCTTGCAAGAGATCCCATGAAATTCGTGCAACTACATGCTTAGCTTGTAGGTTCCAGTCCCTTTCAGGAGCCCAGCTGGCAGCGTCGTCCAGGTGTTGGCAGCCTCCGCGCAGCCCTGGGGCCACCAGAGGCCTAAGGGTGGAAGTGCATTGGCTAGGTGCTTGCTTTCCTGCTTCTGTAGCTGCAGGTCATGGATGGTGCTGAGAGCAGAAGCCACAGTCCGCAGCTGGGGCCACCACAAGCAAAAAGCTCATTAGGCGGGAGGCAACTTTGTCGTGGAATCTGCCACTGCTTTGTGACAGGCTACAGCATGCGTTCGATCAACACAGCCTCGCATGTGCTTCCAGGCTTATAAGCTTGCAGGGGGGCAGCCAGCTATAAATGAAAAGCACGTCAGGCCCAGCATTCAGCGTGCTTTTGCAACACCAAGCGTCGATTATCCCATGAGATCGCCTCCCTTCCCTGTGGGTTACGGACCAAAAGCAAGGAGTAGCTCGTCCAGGCACTTGCCCTACAGCACCCTGCCGGACCCTGCCCGAACCAAGCCACAGCTCGTACCGGCGATCAAGAAGCCCAGCGTCGGCGGAACTTTTTTCCAAAACTTTTTAACGGGACGTGAGACGCCCATTTCAAATGCCCGGGGCTTATGAGCGGCCGGTGCATGCGTGTGTTGATAGTTGCCGGGCATCCTTGGTGCACACGTGCTTGCAGCTGCTCCGAGGCACGATGGCGTCGTCAAAGATGGGCGCAGAGAAGAACTCTCATGGATTTGAAAATCTGCTGCCAGATCCTCAGCGGGTGTCAGATTTCTAATGTGGCGAGACTAAGACAATCCATTGAACTGTAGCTGCGTGCCTCCTACAGCGCACGAGGCCCGTCTGGAACTGCATCGCGTCCTTTGGCACGGTGGCTGAGCCAAGTTCTCGGTACATTGCAGAGAAATCAGGGCCCGTGGCTCTCAAATTGCAGGAAGCCGCCCAAAGACCATGGTTTGGAAGGCTCACGGGGTTGCAGATGTCTTGAAGCAGCCCAGCCCGAAAGCCGAAGCGCGAACAAAGCCGGCCTGGAACCTTCAAAGAAGGCCAAATTCGCCGTAAGAAGCTCTAATGACTCTCATGCGGTATAGTCCAAAAGTCCTGCAGCCCAGCAGACCACATCTCTGGGCTCGGCCGCCGAGGTCGCTATGCGATTCGCAAACATGCCACACTCTTAGAAGAGCGTGCCAGGACCTGCCGCCTTCACTCGTAGTAGCTTTCCTGTGACAGAGCATGTTCAGCTGGTGCGGATGAAGTTTAAGTGAAGCCTGTTGTCAGGATACAGCTCTCTGGCGCCAGCATGCCATGTCACTGCGGTATATACGCCCCGCCGAGCACAGGACTGAGTGTGCAGATTACGAGATTGAGCAGAAGCGACAGCACGAGGCATTTTCTGACGTGAAACGCTTTAATGGCGAGAGTGGGCCGTCATGATTTCGAAAGATCTCGTAGACTACCAAGGAACTGCCATGAGAGCCTGCACACCGCAGCGCCACAGGCGGAATCAGCAATGTGTGCACACCTGCATGCTTGTCTTGTGCATGTTGTGCCTTTTTTTTTGGTGTGTGTGTGTGTGTGTGTGTGTCGTGTGTCATGTGCTCGAAGTCGTTGAGAATTTGTAGCTTCAGAGGCTCATCCTGGGCGGGCAACTTCGCAAGGGATGTGCCTGCTAGATAGCAAGATCTTTTGAGGGACCTGTGCATAAAAGCCCAAAAACGAAGCGCAGGCACGCAGTTTGCTGCTGTTGGTCGACTGGCACCAGCTCGTGAAGCTGAACATGGCCAGCAGGCCCCAATCTACAGACAGTGATTTTCTTTACATGGCCACAGTTGGTAGTCGCAAGCGAGCAGAAGCAACAAGAGAAACTCTGGCTAAGAATGTTGTCGCAGAAGTAATCAGTTGTAGCTGTGGTTGCAGCCGGCTTTGTAGCTGTGCCAGTAAGAGCAGGAGTAGGAATCAGGGTGCAAGATTAGGAGTAGCAGCATTAGCAGTTCTAGTGTAGCAGCAGTGACCGTAATAGCAGTACCAGCAGCAGTAGCAGTCGTTGTCGTCGCAGTCGCATTCGCCGTGCCGCTGTCAATAGAAAGTTTATGTATGAGTAGGAGTGTGAGTATGAGGTGTGTGTGTGTGTGGGTACGGTCTGGGTATGAGTAGCAGTAGAAGTAAAAGTATTAGTAGACGTAGTAGTAGAAGTAGTAGTATAAGTAGTCAATAGTATAGTAAGTAGTAGTATAAGTACGCATGCGTCAGCACTTGACGTGGACGAGCCTGCTCTTTCTTTGGGTCGGTTTTGCCCTTTCCCTCGCACACACTGGCCGCCCGTGTCACGTTGTGCTTTCTTGTTCTCGAGAGTCCGCTGGCTTGCTAGCCGAGTGGTTCAATTACACTGTGCATAATTAAGGCTTTGAACTCTGAAGCCAGAAAGTGCAGGCGGGGCGTCTCGGTTCGACTCCGCGGCTCAGACATGCGCCTGCCTTTGAAAAGTGGAGACAGCATTCCCATGCTACAGGCGCGGCGCGACAAAGTGTGTCAGGGGATGCAGACTCTGGTTGAGGTTTCGGTTTGAGGGATGTGAAGGGCGTTGTTGCCTGAAGCTGGTTCAACTTCTTCAACGCCTGCATGAAGTGGCAGCATGTCGAGATAAGACTCAAGCCAACTTGTTGAGGTGGCTAGACGGCTAGACGCACCTGTAATGGCCCAGGGCTCCCTGACATGATGACTAAGCCTAGAGTATGAAGACTGCGACCTGGAAGGCACTGTACAGAATTCTGGCGCAAATCCTACGGCGGCTTCACAAGCCTGGGTCGAGCCGGCCGGTTTGCAAAACGCACGGTGTCAAGAAGCGAAGGCGCTCTGAGATAGAGAGGGCTCACTTGGATGTCCCAAAGCCAAGCCATGAAGCTTATGTGGGCAATGCAATGACGACAGCAAAAAAGCTTGTATTAATTAACTAGTATATTATGATATTATACTGTACTCTACTCACTCTACTATTTGATGTGGTATGATCTGTTTTTACCCATGGCCCAGAGCAAGGGCGGCTGTGGCAGGACCTGGCCTTTCCGTCTCCGCTGGCTCCAGTGGGGCGGACGTCCAGGGTGCCTTGTAGACCACGGCAACGCTGGGGACCTACTCGGAAAAAGGGGGGGCGGGGGTCATAGTTCTCCTCGAGTAGTAGCAGTACAAGAGAGTAGTTGGGGTGGCAGCGGCTGGGGGTGAGAAGGGGAGTGGCAGTGGGAGTGAGAGTAGGAGTAGGGGGAGGAGGAGCAGTAGTGGTGGTCGTCATAGTAGTACTGTAGTAGTAGGAGGAGGAGGATGAAGAGCACGAAGAGGGTAAGACTGTGTCGGGCACTGGTCGGCAGACTCGCATGTAGAATAGCCATCAATGTACTGGTGTTATTCATACAAAACTATTCACCACTCCCAAGAACAGTCGTTACAACAACCACATGAACTCATGCTACTGATAGCAGGTCGCAAGAATCGTTCACAGCTGCACCACTAGCCGCAACAAGCAGAAGCCTGTAACCGTGCAACAAATGGGGAGTAAGTGCAGCCTGCAAAACCAACCGCTTTGTCTGCACATTGTTTTCCAAATCAGGATCCTGTTAATAGGTCCGACATTAAACCATTCCGTTAACACGGGGAAGGTTGAAGGCATCCCCTACGCCACACTTGGCTTGGCCTTAAGAGAGTCAGGCTCAACCGCGCTACACTTCACGCCACATGCCCCTTTACCTCGAACCCTCAAACGCAATGCTACGAAGCGACGTTCAGGTCGGACACCTCGGACCCGGATCTAGACTCTTCCTGGAGTGGGCCGAGCGCTCAAAGGGTTTCAAGGCTGACACAAGTTTGCTTGTGCACATACCAGTCTATGCCATGCTGTGCTGAGCTGTTCTGTGCTATGCTGCGCCGTGTGTGCTATTCCGCACAACACTATACTCTCCGATACTTGCTAAGCCAAACTCAATACCATCCGGTACACTTTGGACTCTGTGTGATGCAGCTGAGGGCGATCCACTTCTCGGTCTCATTCTCAGCTGCTCAGAGTGTCTGCAGTGCAGATTCCATGGCGTGTGCAGGGTCATATCATATCATATCGTGTCAAGCATTGTGCCAATTCATATCATGTCACATCGTACCTCTTTTGATCTGACCTCTCATCTCATTGCATCTCCTTATGCTATGGCCGGTCATATGATATCATACCATATCGGACCATGTCCTGTCCTGTCCTATTGTATCCTATGATGTCATATCATCTCGTCGTACTGTATCATATAATTTCGTATCATGTGGCATTAATGCACATAATATCGTGCCAGCATATGTTTCGTCGTCACCGCAAGCTGTTGCATGCTCAAGCAATGATGGGTAATCGATGTCACAGCATGGTACCACCGCTGTTCCTGTGCTCATGGGTCATAATTGCGCGCAGAGGGTCCGAGAAAAGCGCGCCCAGCCGCTTCCTACGCTTCAGGATGGCCCCTGCCTCCGGTGGTGTTTGATGCATGCCTGGCTCTCATCGACATATTGTGTTGTGAAGCCTTATCACTTGTGCCCCAGCAGAGACACCGTCTTTGAGCAGCATGCCCGTCGCCATACTGGAAGGGATTGGAATGGCTGGCAGTTTCCTGGGTTCAAGTGAGAGGATTGCAGTGCTTTTGCTGGCAGGCCTCCACTTCGACTTACACTGGGGACGGCCCGTGCCTTGGAGCGTTGCTGACAGCTCGGCTGCCACACAATGTGATGGGTGCTCGCTGAGATGGTGTGCAGCTGCTCAGATTGCATGCAAGTTGCGATATCAGTTCTGTCGCAGGATTGAGGATTCGAACGGCAACCTGACAAGTGGAGCAAAGCTTTAGCTAATCGCTCTCAGGCAAGCTTCCTGGACATGGCCAAAATTCCAACAACTCTCCATGGGGCAGGCCAGGACGCAGTGCTTGATCCGGCAACGTCTTGCACCTTGGGCAGGCCTTGCCCGTGACTAGGAGTCAAAACTCGGCTTGCTCTCAGGGCTACATGGTGCATGTTGTCTCGAGCTTGCTTCCAAAGACGGAGCAGTGGTTGCAAGTGCCCGCCGGGCGCTCGTTTGAACGTGGCTTGGTCGGCGCCGTAGCCTGCACCGGAGCAGGGCAACAGCAAGCGCGCCAGCAGCCAGCAGACTAAGCAGAGGCTGTCCTGTACCATCCATCCCCAGCCAGGCTAGACAAAGCTAGAGTAGACAGACTATACTATACTATACTATACCATACCACTACTAGACCACGCTCACACTATGTCGCAAGGAGTCATCTTGCACACAATGCAAGGCCGAGAGCAACATGCTGGACCTCTTGGAGGTTATCGGACACCTCTTGAGGCACCCGAGTTTTCGGAATGGCACGGATAGTTTACAGTTCCCTGATGGCTGAAATGTATATTGTAGCATATTATAGCGAAGTACAACATACCAATTACGTATAGACACAGGATAGTATAGTATCAAATCCTGAGTCCTTCCAGGCAGAATGCGACTTCCGCGCTCACGCGCAGGCCGTGCGGCTTACGGTTAATATGTTGGCTTAGGCGAACCGTTGAGTTGGAAGGCTTCAGAGCTGGTGGCGGTAGGTTTTGAGGAGTATGCGGGGTCTTGCGGGCCTCCATCCTTGACGCGCCTTCTCGGCGACAGACCTGAGGCCCAACGTTTGGACCGGTGAGGGGCCCATGAGGAGTAACTGCGCAGGGCCAAAAAGGCAGAAGAGAGTCTGAGCCCTCAGCACTTCCTGTGGTAATCCTCGCAACTTCAAAAGTAGCAAACACAATACCAGTCAGCATACTCTTCGTGGTTTCAGTCTTCACAGCCACCGCCAGTATCAATCAGGGCTTATGATCTAGTAACAATTTCAGTCAGCAGCCACTTCACACTGATCGAAGTCATAACCTCGGCGATCACCGTTGTCATCACCATCCACCAGCACCACCTTCACCACCAGCACCACCACCGTCACAATCATCATCATTAGCATCATCATCATCGTCATCATCATCAGCATCATCATCATGCATTGGCACTCGTTGCCGTGAGGCCGCTGCACTTCCGCCTCGTTGACATGCCAAAGCCTTAATACTTGACTGGTGAACCAAGGGCAGCCGGGGCATTGAGAAGTTCAAGGCTGTAGGAGTCCCGGATCAGGCGGAGATCTTGTGGGATGGCCACAATAACTTTGCCTCTCTTGACTGGGCACGAAGTTAAGATCACTGCTGGTACTACTTACTGCTGTCAGATACAATTACAATAAGAAGGACGAAAGCAACACATATGGCAGTACTTGCAGTCATCGTGACGAAAAGCGCGTGGCTGTCGTGACCGGGATGGCAGTATCTGGTAAACCGAAATCTTTTCGCAAGGACAGTGATCAGAAGCAGTCCATACTCGAAGCTTTCAATCCAACACTAAGGACATAGACCGGCGTGTTGTGAACAGTATTGGTAACAGAACTCTGCAAACCCGAAAATGAAATGAACACCAAACCCGAAGCCCATGGCCAAACCGCCCGCGGTCCCACGGCCCTTTGGCTGAACCGACAATACCCAATACCACGTGTCAAGTTGTCTGTCCGACGCAAGACGTCTGTAAGCCTTGCCGTCATAAGTATGTCTTATTGCTCAGCCATGGCTTCCGTGCATTGTAGCAATGGCTGCTGTCGCAGCGGCGCTAGCAACGCCACTGCTGCTGCTGCCTCTGCTGCTGCTGCTGCTGCTGCTGCTGCTGCTGCTGCTGCTGCTCTGCAGCAACAACAACGAATCAGCAGCAACAACAACAAAGCCACCCCCACCACCACCAACACAACAACAACAACAGCAACAACCACAACCGCAGCCACAACTGCAACAGCGACAGCAACGAAAGCAACAACAAACAACAACTAACAACCAACAAATAACACACTACACACAACAAACAAAAGCTACACGCTACAAGTGCCAAGAAAAAACAACAACAACAACAACAACGGCAACCACAACAAGAACAAACAGCAGCAACAACAACAGAACGAGCAGCAGCAGAAGAATAATCACAACCACAACCACAACAACAACAATAACAACAACAACAACAACAACAGCAACAACAGCAACCACAACCACAACCGCAGCCCCAACCGCAACAACAACCACAACCACTACAGCTACAACTACAGTCACAATTGCTTCTACAATTACATGTACACTTGCTAGTGGTACTGCTGCTGTTACTACTGCTACTACCACTACCACTACCACTACCACTACCACTACCACTACCACTACCACTACCACTACCACCACTACCACTACCACTACTACCACTACTACTACTACTACTACTACTACTACTACTACTACTACTACTACTGCTACCGCTACTGCTACTACTACTGCTACTGCTACTGCTACTGCTACTGCTACTGCTACTGCTACCTACTGCTACTGCTGCTGCTACTGCTACTACTGCTACTGCTACTGCTACTGCTACTACTGCTACTGCTACTGCTACTGCTACCGCTACCGCTACCGCTACCGCTACCGCTACCGCTACCGCTACCGCTACCGCTACTGCTACTGCTACTGCTACTGCTACTGCTACTGCTACTGCTACTGCTACTGCTACTACGACGACGACGACGACTACTACTACTACTACTTCTTCTGTTACTGTTGTTACGACGACGACTACTGACTGCTCCTATTCCTCCTGCAGTTGCTTCTGCCAGTATTGCCGATGTTCCTTATGCTCGCATCGGTACTGCCACTGCAACTGCGTCTGTGGCAACGACGATGACTACTGGCATTGAAAGATGCAACTTGCTTCTCATATTCAATGATGCCGCGGCTGCTGCTTCTGCTGCTGCTGCTGCTGCTGAATTTTTTTGTTTGTATTGGTGCCGACAGTCGCTAGTATGATGTCCAAGTCTCGTGACTCCTATAACAATTGTCATCATTTGTTAGCCCATCTAAGAAAATATGTTGTCCATAATGGTGGTATCAATGCCAATGCCGTGAGGATTGTTTCGATAGTCGTTGTTGTGGTCGATCGCGTTGTTATTGCGTTCGAAGAGGGTGGAGTGGAACCGACGAATCCGACCCCTGCATGAGGACGGGGACCCGTTCAATCCTACACTGCCGAAAAAACACAGCCACCGTCCGTTCACAACCTGTGATTCAGATCCTGCGAATGAGGTGTCCTCTAGCTGGCAAGGAAGTGGCGCACCCGGCGTACGAGCCCTTGTTGGTGCTGTCCCAGCGTAGACTTCACGGTGCCAGGGTTTTGCAGATCGATTTTCTGCTCAGTGTCTAGAGATCGTTGGTGTCTGTCCGCCATCGAAATGCACCGGAAGATGAGAACAAGCTGCACAATGCTGAACGAACCGAGCTGAAGCTCCAAGAAAAGTCAGCCGACGCGAGTCACAAGCTCTTGGCACTTGGGCCTCGCTAGGCTGAAAGACCTTGCTTGGGCACAGTGTGAGACGCTCTATGTCGAGGTCCGCTAGCAAGGGAACTCTGGGCATGGATGTGCGCATGGGCAAATGGGAGTTTCCGAAAATTAGGGGTACTGTTGATCTTCAGCCGCAGGTTGGGGTATTGGCAGTTGACTGTAATCGGGCTCACTCGGGGCTTCCATGGCGCACAAGGTTCGCTACCTTCGTTTTTCACCGCACACACAAAGTCCACAGTTGTCGAGACTGCCTAGTGCTGTTGCCTTACGCTCGTAAATGTACAAAGTGAGCTTGCATACAGCTGCATCTTGACGACTCAAGGGGCATGTCCGCAGCCCACCCTTTAGCCCACACAGCCGCCGGGTGGTTCGCTTTTGCCCAAGCTATACAACAACCTTCAATACAAGAGCTCGCAAACGACATGGGTGTCTCTGTGCATCAACACTCCTCCTCCTTTGGGGCGACGTCCCCAAATGCACATCCGATGCACATCACCCTTCTGGCAGGACTTGTCCATGGGTTACCTTGTAGTACAAGGGGAAATTGCCATCACAGTAGTAACAGACCTGCATCTGTTTCAACCTGGTCTTGTTGGCGTGTCGTAAACCATGACAATCTGCGACTGTATGAAGTCGGTCGCCGTGCTCCGACATCACAAAGCTCCTTCTGAGGCGACGGTACTGTCCATTCTGGGCACTTTCCAAGGCTGCTCGTAAGTCCGGGTCGTCAACAGCCCTTGTAGTAGCCGCCGCACTAGACGTAGCCGGCGTCGCACTTCTCGCTGTAACCGGCGTGGTACTCCCCGCCGTAGTCGGTGCGATACTTCCCGCTGTAGTGGTTCCCAACGGCTCCTGTGGCATAATTCCAGGAGCTTCTTTCACCAAGTTGGGCTTCCCCTCAAACATTGGATCCGATGAGCTCGCACTCGTCATAGAAGCCAACTCTTCCTGTAAAGCCTTTGTGGCCTGGTTTCGAATCCTCAGCAGCCGACGTGCCTTCGCGATTGTGGCCTCATCATCGCCAAAGAACTTGTGGGCTACCCATTTGAGCGTCTCCCACATTCCCAGCAACGCCACACCCGCAATCAGCAACAGCCCATAAAACTCGAAGCTTCCATCATAGTCCAACGGCTTCTTGCTGTAAACCTCTGCCGTCTCTGCTGTCGGGACCTTTGAAACCATCATCAACCACACAAACATCCGTAGTAAGTCGTAGTATTCCGGGCCTTGCAAGGACCTGATAATCACCTCACCATCGTCCTTCTCAAAGTCCTCCGCCGAACACATTCTCCACAGCTTCCTCAAATCCTGAAGCCTTGACACAGGGACTGGCTTTGTTCCCATGTCTGCCACCTGCACTTCACCCGGCGTGTGGGTAACCACAATCCGACCTTCGTTGGTCTCCATTCGTAGGTGTCTGGCCTTCACCTTGAGGTGCCTTGTCTTCCACGATCCCGGTGCTGTAGTAGCCAAACCACACGCCGCTGTGTTGTCCACTCGCAACTCCATGGGTTCATTTGCATCCTCGCTGGACACCTCGTTGACCCACGCCTGCAAGCCAGCCGCTTGTTGGCTTGCGTTTAGCAACTCTACCAGCTCTGCCTCCGCAGCCGACAAAGCTATAGTGGGCTGCTTCGTCATCCGCCAAGCCGCGAAACCACCATAAGTAGCTGTTGTCACACAACCAAAGCTGCGATCTCCTTGAGGGGCGAAGCTCGCATCCGAGTATGCAACCACTGGACCACCTTGCCCATCATAGCATAGCCCCCAAGACACCGTCGAAGCTAAATACCTCATAGTCATCTTGGCTAGCCTGATTGCAGATGCTGGGTCCTTGGTAGCCGCGCTGCAAACATGAGCTGTCGCAAATCCCACATCTGGCCTTGTTCTCGTGAGAAGCCACAGAAGCTCACCTGCCATCTTCTGTGCTTGTCTGACCAAATCTTCATCAACTGGCCCAGCTTCTGCTTCACCTTCTTCTCCCATTGGCATCACCTCCTTGGACGCTGGGATTTGGGATGGTCTTGCTGCCTCCTCGGGGTAGTTTCTAAGAAGCTCCGTAACATAGCTCCCCTGGGAAATGTGGAAGCTAATAGCCTCTCTCTTTTCCCTTCGCCTCACATCCATTCCCAGGTAGCGTACGGGCTCTTTTCCCAACCACTCCAAAGGCGAGCACTTCCATCCTTCGTCACCCTCAGTGCCCTCTGTGATCCACTGGTACATCACCTTGATCATGTCCACCGGTCCCAACATCATAGCATCATCCACATACACGATCATGAGGGCCAGCGTTTCGGACTCGTTGCCCACCTCCACCAAGCGCCAAACCGCGGGATCCGTCTCCATCTGCAAGAAGACACACTGCTTATCTCCCACCTTAAGCTTGGCTCTGCTGATCCGGCGATCTCGAAAACTTCCCCACAACCTTGGTGCTTCCCTCAGGCCGTAGAGAACGCGGTCTACGAGGTAGGCTGTCTGTGCGGGTGCACAACCCGCATCCACCACCACCTTTGGCATCGTGATCGCGTAGCGGACCTTTGACTCTGTCATAGGGGTGAGGGTAAAGGCTGAGTTCACGTCTGTAACTGCACCATGCCACCTCTTTCTGGCCCCATATGACAATGAGCACCTCACACTCTCTGCATTGGCTGAGGCTGTATACACCTCCACCTCGTTGTTGATGTAGTTTCCGCAGATCACAATCCTTGAACGTCTTTTGAACAATCCATCACCCTCCCCAGGAGGTTTTGCTGTATGCACCGTCTTCGCTGGAACCAGGACCAGCTCACCCTTCGCTGCCTTCTCCCTTGCCTCTTGGAGGGGCATGGGCCGAAGAGTCCCCGAACCCTCCAGCGTCTGAACCTCCTTCGCAATGCTTGGGGTCCACTCTTGCAGGTGCCGCTTAACCTCCTGCAAATCCACTGTGTGAACAGTCTCCAAGGGCTTGTCCAATGCCCTTAGCATTTCCTCCACATTCTCCGAGGTGTTGTGGCCCACCGCCATTCTCATCAAGTTCACCCTGTTCTGCTGCCTCGTGTGGTCGCTGACTGCCAGGAGCTCGTTCATGTAGTCGATGGCTTCATCGAGCTTGTAGAACATCTGCCGCTCCCTCTGGCCCGCGTACTCTCCACGAGCTTCCCTGGCCCGCCGAGCTTGTCTCTCTTCCTCCACCAAGTCCGAGAGCCAGGACACCCTCCTCCTCAAGTGCTCCTCCTCATCGTGACCCAAGGGCATGAGGGGAGTGGAAGTCATAACCACGTTTTCCTGACTTCCCTCGGGACAGTACCTTATCGCCCAGCGAAGTCTCAGCTCGATCCTTCCTCCAGGAATGACCGTTGTGTCCATCCTCTCCCCACTCAACTCTGGGAAACCTTCTGGACGCCTTCCTGAGCTTGCCGATGAGCTCGAGATCGGACCCATTGGTGCTGTCCCTGAACTCACCTCCATGCCTTCTTCCGTAGGAGGCCTCTGCAGCGTTGATTCGCTGGAAGATCCTGGTCCCAAGAAACTGGAGCCCGACACCGCCGTAGTCCCCGTTGGTGGCACCATGGTAGATCCCTCTCCTGAGTCCATAGGGATTGGCGGCGCTGGTGGTCTGGCCTTTTCGTGTCCGAACATCCTCAGCTGCGGCTCCCGTTCCGGAAGCTGAAAACCCAACTCCATAAGGTCCTCGCATTGGTGATCATACAGCTTCTCCCACTTGCTCACCGTGTAGCCAATGATCACGATTCGGTCGCCATCTTCTCCACGAAGTGGAGCATGTAGCCTGTCTGGACGCACCGTAGCAGGCTTTTCCACACTGAACAACTGACCGGGGATCTCCTTCTCCTTGAACCACATGGCCTTGTACTTCCCATAGAACTCATCTCCAGGCTTCATCTCCTGCCACACGCTGCTCCCTTTGGACACCTTGAGAGGGGAAACCAAGTTCACAGTGGACTTCATGTTGAAAGCATCTCTGTGCAACGGCATAGTGGCATTCTTTACGAGCGCCACCGACGTAAAGACCTTACCTGGGTGATCTTTCTTCAGCAGGCTCGTTGCCAGCTCCGCTTCATGCGAAAACTTCTCTGTCGCAACTGTGATGCTTGTGATCCCGCCGTGCTGGTAGGCCCCAAGGTTCACGTAGGCTGCGTCCTCCCAAACTTCTCCGTCTTTCATCTGCGGCCGCTCTATCTTTGCCTCAGGTGAACTCCAAATAGGGGATGCCAACAGCTTATCCACCAACGTCTTGCGACACTTTGCATCCATTGCCCTCACCTCTGGGTCGGTGAGCTTGGTTTTCATTCGCAATCTACGGGTCGGCTCCACAAGGTCCACAACGAACTCTTCCTCTTCATCGTCTTCGACCTCATCGTCCCGCACTGTCCTCATATGCAACGTGCGTAGCCACAGCCCATCATCTAGCCGCACCACATGTCCCTCACGAACATCATCTGCTGGCCCCATGTACACGCCTCGTTCCCACTTCGGGTCAAACGGCCCTCTGTCCTTTTTGGACTTAACCCAGACCACAGCTCCAAACCGGATTTCAGGAGCCTTTTCTCCAAGCTCTCTGGCATTGTGGAGCTTACACGCGTGCTTCATCGCACACGGCCACAGCTCCTTGTTCAGCTCCGCATCTTGAAGGTGGAGCCTCGCCTTGCCTTTCAACCACTTCACATGGCTTTCCGCAGTGGCGTTCTGGGCGGGCGCTAAACCCTCTGTATACGTTTGATATATATCTCTTTCGCGACACCACTTCCTCAGCGGCTTCACCCTGAACTCTCTTGCCCTGTCTGAGTGTATTCGCACCACCGGCAAACCAAGGGCTCGAATGCGAATGTGAAGGTCCTGTACGGCTTCCAGCACCTCCTTGCCCGAGTGACGCTCCAACGGTATCACAAAGCGCAAGGCTTGCATCTCCATTGGCTTCTTGAGGTCCTCGACCTTCCTCTTCCACTCCTCTTCTTGAGCATCCGCGCTTGGATCCTCTGGGCCCTGCTCACCATCTTCAGGCTGATCCTCCTCCTCAGCGAGGAACTTCTCCGCCTCCTCCTCGTCTGGGATAGGGCTGTCTTCTGGAGCATCTCGGACCTTGGGGTACAAGTAGGTTGCTGCAAGCGCAAACTTGTACCGGCACCCACGAACTTCATCGCGCCCCACATCTGCAAAAGGTCCCGCTATGTCCAGGCTGAGAACATATGCATCTCTGTGAACCACTCGCCTCGCTGGTCTACCCGTTCCCGAAGCCGACAAGCACACCGAGCAATCCCTTCTGTAAGGCCAATGGCCTCGTTCAATATGTGCCTTCCACTCGGCGAGCTCGGACTTGGTCATGGCCTTCTTCACCGCAATGGCGCTACGAGCCACAATCCACTCATGAATCGCATCTGCCAAGGTGATCCTGAAACCAAACGGCCACACTGACTGATCAGGATCCGCCTCCTCGTTGCTCAAAAACGCACGCGAATCCCTCAAGCCTTGTATTCCCAACTCCAAATTGGTAAGGCAACACGTGGGCCTCCTGTTCTGGTGCCCCAGGGCACCCTGCTCAAACTTCACCTGGCTAAACTGTGTGACATTGATGAACTCCCTCATGAACTCTGTTCTCCAAACGGACACGCAGCTTTGCTTCTGATCTCCCTCTGGCAGATAACTCCTTGGGTCTTCGGGAAACTCCATGCAAAACCCAACCTTGTGTCCTGGTACATCTGGATCATCAAGAGCTGCTTCTGCAAAGGTCCACAGCCAAATCATCTTGAGGATCATCGCGTTCTCATTCTTCACCTTTGTAGACTCCTCAACTCCGAGTCCCTCGCGAAGTCCCCAAGGCTCGTGGTTGGACCTCACTGGACGAGGTCCCCCTCTTCCAGACTGATAACGGAAAGGCGCAAACGTCCCACCAGGTGGTCCACCGATGACCTGCTTCACGCGACCCTGAGTAGCCGCCCACAGCAGAACTCCATAGATCTTGCTATCATTGAGGTTCCACCCCTTCTGCAAGTCAATTTCCAGGAACCCAGGCAAATCCCGAAGAGGATCATTCTTCACTCCCTTTCCTGCAAACAAGTGCACCGTCCAGTCCGGAGCTTGCCATAGCTGTCGCCTCTTAGCTCGGTTGAGCGGGAAGCCCTTCATCCAAGTCCATGCTTCTTCTGAGGTCTTTGGCATCTCCACTACCACCTTCAACTGGTCCTCCATTGGTACATGGTGCATGAACGGGGCTGCCAAGACCGCTTTCACCCCGGTCTCCTTTTCTCTTGTCGCCACATACTCACGGATCGCCTCTTTCCAACCCCACTGTGTGTAATCCCTTGCCGCCATAATCGCTGACCTCAAAGTAGCCAGTGATCCCATAGCCTCGGACAACTTTGCCTCTTCCAACTCCGCAATGAGGCGCAGCGCATCACACTGGGCAATTTCCGGGCAATTGGACCGCGTGTAGACTTTGATCTCCTTCCTGTCCGGGTGCCTGAGTCTACAACCTTTGCGATCCCATGCGAACTCATAGCCGAGAGCCTGCACCAGAGTTCCCAACGGCACAATGGGCTGAGTCTGCTTGTCGCCTAGGATCGTCCCACTCTTGGTCTGGTCCATCTGCACCTTCTGCTCCCCTGCCAGCGTAACACTCACGCTGGTCTTCTCGCCTTTGTCCTGCGGGGTTCGTGGGCGAAGAGCATGCGTAGCTCCCGAATCCAGAAGACCCATTCTACACATGTTCACCATGTCCTCTTCCGACTTCATCAGTTCTCTGAGCGCCGGTGAGGACCTTACATCAGCTTCCTGCGTAGTCTCCACACGAAGCACTTTGATATTCGGGGGGCTCTTTTGCTCCATGAAAGCCTTCATCAGCTTCTGGGCGTCCTCCAAGAGCTGCTCCACCGGAACCCCCTGTACCGGAGATTCTGCCTGCACGGCCGCTTGGGCAGGCTCCACTCCTGCGCCGGCCGGGGCGACTGCATCCTTCTCTGCCCCCTTTGGACTCCTCGAAGGACCACCTGTATTCCTTCTTCCATTGGTACCCCCAGTAGAGGACTGCGGCGAATCTCCTGTAGCCATTGCCTTTTGTTGGGCAGAATCTTTCCGGGTAGGGCACGCCGACGACAAATGACCTTTGGCACCACACTCATAGCAACGGTCCCTGCGTTCGGCCTTGCTGAGCTCCTTCATCGAGTGCTCGTACTTACAAGCCTTTCCCCTTCTGCACCCTTCATCAGACAGGTAGAACCGACATGGCCTCGGACCTCCTTTCGGTGTCGTTGTAGGCATCGGTATAGAACCCTGCGGCGCTTCCACAGCCCTGACCTTTGGATTGGCTGGGGGATCTTGTGCCTTCACCACCTTAGGCTTTCGAAAACCCAACTGCTCAAACTCCGCCAAGAACGCCCTGTGCACAGCCAACACGTTGTCCTCCGTGGGGGCAAAATCCACCTTCAAGTGGTAACGAAGGAGGTTCATTCTGAACGTGATCTCCTGGTTGTCCGTTATCGGCTTCTTCAGCATACTGTCCAACGCTCTAACCAGAATCGATGGATCCGGTGTTCCCAGCCGTAGGTCACGTGCTCGTTGGTAGTACCGTAGCCACTGTCTCAGCGACTCCACTGCCTCCTGAGGGGTGCTAGCCGGCTCTGGGTTCTCAATCTTCTTGAGCAGCTGCCCCTTCTCCACAGCACTGCCTGGCCTGTACAACACCATCAGCCTGGAGAGCACTTCCAAAGTCGTCTTAGCCCTCGAAGCAATGATCTCCTTCTTCACGTCGTCCGGGGTAGCCGCGATCAAGAGCGACGCACCACGTCTATCCACTCTCGTCCACTTTGGGTCCTGGAGTCCCGTGCACTGCTCCGGTTTCAGGGCCAACCTTGCAAACTGATCTGCTTGCTGGTACTTGTCGTAGTAGTCTTGGGCATCTTTGACGACCATCCTCCACCACTCCGCACTGCTCGCAGACAAGTCGCCCATCGAATGCTCCAAGCAATACAACCAGTCTCCAAAGTCCACCGAGGAGGATTCCGAGATCTCCGGCAACTTAGGGGCCTCCACACTCTTGGAGAGCTCCTCCGGCTTGTTGCCCTTGATCACCTTCTCCAAACCCTCAAGCAGCCTCGTCATTGGATCACCACGTGAACCACCGTCACCGGTACCCGTCGGAACACCCTGAGTACCAAGTCCAGGCTGTCCCCCTGCACCTTGCAACGCCGTCACCGTAGGAACCGTCAAACCTGCATCCAAGCCCGATGTTCCCGTGGTAGGTTGAGCTGCATATAAGCCCGATGCCGCTGTGGTAGGCAATGGCGCTTGTAAGCCCGACACCGCTGTAAAAGGCAATGTCGCTTGTACGCCCGATGCCTCAGTGGTAGTTCCTGCTGCCTGTAAGCCCGATGCCTCCGCTGTAGAAGTCCTTGCACGTAGAGGTAACGGAGGCAATGCTGCCTTGGCCATCGGACGAACACCTTGGTCCTCTACCACATCCCCACTCAAATAGCCACCAAAAGCCCGCGGAGGCCCTTGCGGATACTCGTAGGAATCCTGGTCATTGCCATGCTCACGACTGTTGCGCAATCGCAGCACCTCCTGCCGCAACCCATGCGCTTCTTGTCGGCTAGCTTCCAGCTGTTCAACAACCCCACGAAGCTGTTTCTTGACCTCCTCTTGAACCGCCTCATACGTGGAGCCACCAGAACTCTCCTGGCCTCGCTCCTGCCTCGGCCCATAAAGGAGCGGCGCATTTCGCTCCATCCTTCGAAGCTGCTCCTGGTGTTGCGGGGACAAGAGCGGTGCTGGTCCCGGACCACCACCATGTCCTCCTTCTGCATTACCAGGTCCCAACGCTCTCCGAGGTGCTTGCTGAGGGGGAGATCCCATAGGCGATGGAGCCCACATAGCTGGGCTTTGTCCCTGTGGCCTCATTTCTTGAAAGAAAGCCCCCAAGCGCTGCACCCACACAGGGACCGATCTCCTCGTAGAAGCCACAGACCACGACGCTTGAGCGGCATTCTGAACGCCCTCAAACCTTGGCTGCTGGTCCACGCTCGTGACCACTTCATGCTGCTGGCTCATCTGCATCAACCGGCCACCCGGCGAACCCCAGCCCTGCGGAGAGCCACCCGGAGCAGTGGCCATCGCCACTGTCATCGTCCTGAGCGCAACCTCCGTCTCCATCGCACCAAAGCCCGACGCTTGCCCGTCAGTTTGCCCTGCCCCAACTGCAGTTCTTGAAGCATCGACTGCGGCCGTCGCGCTTGCAGTATTTGGGCTCATACCCTGTTGATCTTCAGCCGCAGGTTGGGGTATTGGCAGTTGACTGTAATCGGGCTCACTCGGGGCTTCCATGGCGCACAAGGTTCGCTACCTTCGTTTTTCACCGCACACACAAAGTCCACAGTTGTCGAGACTGCCTAGTGCTGTTGCCTTACGCTCGTAAATGTACAAAGTGAGCTTGCATACAGCTGCATCTTGACGACTCAAGGGGCATGTCCGCAGCCCACCCTTTAGCCCACACAGCCGCCGGGTGGTTCGCTTTTGCCCAAGCTATACAACAACCTTCAATACAAGAGCTCGCAAACGACATGGGTGTCTCTGTGCATCAACAGGTACCTTATTGTTCTGGGGGCCTTATAATAAGGATCCTACTATTTAGGGTACTATATTAAGGTCCCCTATTTTCGGAAATTCCAAAATTGCCCTTCGTTACAAGGCATTTTGACGAAACGTGCTTGCATGCGCGGATGGCATCTTGTGAGGCCGCCAAACTGGATGCTTGTCCCTTCGAAGGCAACGTGCAGCTTCCCAGTCGGATTCTCCGAAACAGTAGGCTTGACAGCCACATGTAGATGACACACACACACACACACACAACTAACGACACACACACACACACACTCACACTCACAAGCACACGGAGAGCCCCTTGCAGGGTGCAGCTTGTCCCAAGATGAGATCAGCATCGTGGACCTGAAACGGGCTCCAGCAGCCGCCCGAGAATCTTGAGATGATGCCTTCCAGATGTTTCATGCGATTCCCAGCTTGGCAGATGACTTAAGCCGTTTGGCCTCGCATACGTGGCATCCCGTTGCTGAAGATGCGTGCGCGAGGCCTTCAGCAACCTCCGGAAAGATGCCGTTTGTCACTTGCCAGAATTCTCGACACGGGACATGTACGCTGCCCGGCTTGGCTGACTTTGTGCCGTGCTTTGGGAGGTGATGTTCAAGAGACTGCGAGCGTCTCGACGCTTGTGTTTGGCCGACTCCTCAGTCACCACACCCCGCAATATAGCTCGAGGATGCTCGGCACTGACAACCGAGGTCTTGGAAGTGTCGGGTGCCCTACTCCAGCTGAGAGCGTGAGCACCAGAGCGGTTTCATTCTTGCCTGGACCGACCTGCCTGTCGTTGCCGATGCGCGACTAAGGCGACGGAGCAGACAGTACGCCTCTCCCATCCGGTAGTGAACCTTGCCGGGTTCTGAGCATGCGGGCTGGGGGCCCTTCGTCGATTCGTGTCATCTCCAGCCTGCTCACCCGCATAACCTCGTCAGGACGACGAGGTCGTTGACCTACAGAGGCAGACGTCGGAGCCGCTCCGCCTGCAGATTCATAGATTTGGGCAAAGCTGCTACCCAGTGGCGGTGTTTGAGGTCGTTGCGGGAGCTTTGTTGCCAGCCTTCTCCGGAGGCTCGGATCCCGCCACATTCTGATTCACAGTTCCTCCAGCGCAGTCAGGTTTCGGGACAGGTAGTTTGAGCCACCTCGTTTTGCCCCATGGTAACATTTGCACTGAAAGCGACATCGACAGAAGATCGAGCGACGACAGACCTTCGAGCAGAATCGGAAGGTGCGTGACCCTGCCGGGCCAGATTCGCTAGTGGTGGACCCAGCTTTTCCTTCTGATACCACCACCACCCCTGCCGAGAGCTGCAGCTGCACAGCTGCACAGCGGTAGCAAGAACGAAGGGCAGATGATACGGAGAGGAAGAGGTCGAGAAGAACCGAAGAACCAGAGGGCTCCACCGAGGATAGCGTGCGGCCTGGCGAGTCGCAGGATGAGGCCATCAGAAAAGTTCTGAGCTGCGCGAGTGCTGAACAGTGACAGGCTTTGATCCACGGAGTAGTGTAGTGAAGTCGAAGAGTGCACGGCTCGCCCAGCGTTGGCCGTGAGCTTTTGCAGGTGACTCTGCCAGTCAGGACTCGGGTGAAGGAGCGGCGTGGGCCCCGGTCCTCGAGAGCATGTAGAATACTTGCCACTGTCCTCGCGGCCGGGGCTTTGTCCCTCCGAGGATCGTGCCTCACTACTCCCCGGTGCTGCTTCCTGGAACGTCGAAATGCCGGCAGTTTGAGCTCCGAGCTCAGAGGAGCTCAGGCGACGTTCCAGCTCCAGGGAGTCCCCTCTCCGAAGCCGAGGTTCCATCCCCTGCAGCCTGACATCATGCTGGTGGGGGATAAGGATGGCCGGGTGAAGATCGTGAATACAGGCAGGCATCCTCAAAGCCTGCTTTAAGCCCGCATTCCATCTCAGAGCCTCTGAGTTCGCATGAAATCAGGTACCAGTGAGCGACGAGTTCGACCTGCGACTCAGGTGCCACGGCATGAAGCCAGAGCTTTGAGACGGCTTCGGCCAGAGAAACCCAGTGAACCAGTGCCTCGGAGGTGGACAACTGCGCTCTGCTCGGGCTGTCCTGGTTGCGGCATGCTCCCAACATTGCAGCCGGCTCCCCTGGGCTGAGACACCACCCGCCTGCCGCGCTCAAAATTACCTGCCCGCTGCCGGCCGAGGTTTGTGGAGGATCAACCTCCGGATCGATTCAGTTCCTCAGGCGATCTGTTCCTGCCTTTCGCTTGGTCCACATTTCAAAACCCGACCCCTGCTTGTTTGCGGTTGCGTGCTGAGCTTTCGCTTGGGGGAATCCCCTGGAAAAAGATCGCTGACCTATACAATTTGCGGAGCGGTCGAAAGCTAAGCACTCGTAGCATTCGCGGGGTACCGCCAAGGCTGGCCTCATGAAATCCTTGGACCGGTAGCACTCGCAGAAACGAAGTCCTCACAAGTATGTGCGTGCGAAGGTAGCGGCTTGTGCAGAGCAGCGGTTTGGAATTCTCGAAAATAGAAGTTTCCGAAAATGTGGAATCCTAATATAGCACCCTCAATAGTAGGATCCTTATGATAAGGCCCCAAACTAAGGTATCCCTAATTTTCGGAAACTCCCGAATATGAACTCCTGGGCCGGGCCTGCTGGCAGGTATATCCCGGATGCGAGGCTCGTCGCGACTTTCAGAAAGCTTGAGCCCAAAGCCAAAGCACCCTGTTCAGGCTAGAAGACCGCAGTGTACCGCAAAACGAATTCTATCCTAAGCCGCCCTACTTACATCCTAATCCCCCTAAACCCTAAACCCTAAAAAAAGTGTGCCAATTGCCTGGCAGACATCAAAAAGGAGTTCAAAAAAAAAACCTAAAAAAAGGCACCCTTCAACCCTGAACCCTCAACCCAAACCCCTTTCTCCTTGGCCAGGCCGGGCTCCCCAGCATTGGCTCGGGCCGCCACGGTGCAGGAGAAGTTTATTCCGAAGCTGTCGTCTTTAAGACCGAACCTCAGAGACTTCGCTAAGACGAGACCTCACCTCAGTCTTTGGCTGGGAGAGGAGAGGGACTACACTGACTTTATTGTAGCTTACAGCTATGTATTTGCCTGGGAGTGGAGAGAGACTAGCCATTCCACATCGAAGATGCTCGAGGTTCCTCTGCTTCTCCGAGGCGTGAACTGCTCCGACAACTTCCTCCTGGCATCGGGGATCTCATCTTCCATTCGGATCTTCGATATAGAGCGGGATGCTCAGCACGGCCCATGGTAGGGTCCTCGAACTGAAGACACTGACACTGCCGAGGACAGGCAAAGTCACCAGCAGAGGGAGCGACGTTCACGAGCACTTCATCAACATCAGCTTCTTGCCGGCGCTTCATCCGAGACCGCAGACAGGGCAGAGACAGCGGATTTTCAGCAGCGATCTGCTTTCGTTTCTTTGTGTGTCGTGTGTGTGTGTGGCCAAGGTAGATTCTGCAACACCTCGCCACACATCTTTGCAACAGCCGCGTTGGCATGTGTTGTCGCTCAGTTTCGCCGGGGTTCGCTGAACAGCCGAACGTAGAGCAACAGCACCTCCAATAATTTAGTGGATGATGATGAGGGTGACGATGCTTATGAGGGCGGTTGTGATGCCAATAAAATCGATGACGTTGGTGACATTAAGGAAGCACGAGCTTTGTGTCCTCACTCGTTTCTTTCCTTCTAGACATGCAGGTTTCTACTTCTTAGCCCTTTGTTTGTTCGCATGTCCTGTGGGCTCTTTGTTGTCCTTGTAGGGGAGCTTGGCTGGTTGTAACTTTGGTCATCTTAGATAGTGTGGATGTAGATCCGTAATCTCAACAACAGCGGTGGACGAATCAGGATGAACGATGTTGATCTTGAGGATAAGAGCAGATGACTATGGAGAAGCGTGACATGTGGCAAGAGTGCTATTGTCCATGGTGCAAGAATAACGCTGGTGATGTCAGTGATAACCGATCTGTTAAAGCCATCATTTTCGAGGAAGATGAAGACCAAGATGGTCATTAAGTTGATTCAGGCGATGAGGATGATGAGAATGATGAAGGTATGTAGAAAGGTGGGCAGGTGGGCAGATAGGTAGGTAAAATTCGCAGCAGACCCAATCGACAGTCATCATTTTCAGTAGGTCTGTAGAACGGAATGGGATGGAATGTAACAAAGTGGAATATAACGTACTGTCATGCACCATAGTGTATGTATGTACGTACGTACATATGTATGTATGTATGTGTGTGTGTGTGTGTGTGTCGGTATGTGGCAGTTCTCCAAATCGGGTTCCTTTCAGGGTCCTTGCTGTGACAGTAGTCTATCACCTCTTGGGCATCCATCAAGGACTTATCTTAACTTGGGGAGGAGCTTTTGCGGAGTACGATGAGATCATGATGATGAGCAGGGGGAGGAGGATGATTATGGAGATGTCTTGCTGGTGCTCGTGACTGATGATGCCAACCATGATCAGGCTGAGCATGTTGCTGCTTGCCGATGAAGATAGTAAAGACGAGCAGCTAGCCGACGCTGAACAGTGGGAAGCTGGTGATGGATATGGCCATTATGACCAAATTGTGAGCGACGATCATGCATGAAGACAGTGGTTGTGCAGGCCTTCAGGCTGTCGATGCTGCTGATGACCAGGATGCAGAAGATTTGGCTGCAGATGCGACAGTGCTGATGATCAACATGGTATTGACGATTGCGATGCTGATCATGATGGCGTGTCGACGGCGATGATATCAGTGATGGAGTGGTGAAGGTGATGATACTCATCATGATGTTTTTGATGACGGGAATGTTGGTGATGGGCACGGTGGGGATGTGGTTGCTCATGTTGATGTCGATGTGAATGATGAAGATAATAAGATGCTCATTTCGATAATGTTGATACAGACAGCGCTTGTTGTGATTTTGACGGTGATGATCATTCACTGAAAGGGGATCATGGCGCAGCCTCAGCTGCCACCACTGCTGCTGCTGCTGCTGCTCCTGATGTTGAGATTGTGGGGAGCAAAAGACCTGAAGCTTCCGTGCCGTCAGAGGGAAGTTAGCTTCAAAGGATTTCTTTTAATTTTAGGTGCTTCTTGGGCCCACGCTTAACATGACATCCAGCGCGGAATGTTTTGCGACTAAGTTCGTGTCACCTGCACCAGCGCCGGCAGGCCTCCTTCGACCACACTTGCAAGATATGGGACCTCCGGCGTCCGCTGAAACGGCAGAATCCTTTGAAGACCCTCCGCACTGGCGGTCCGACACACAGCTGACTGCGGCACTCGGACACAATGGCAACTGCAGCTGAAGCTATACCGATCATCGTACAAGTCGCTTCTTCAGGCCACAATGTCATGGGCACCTTCTCTCCAGATGACAGGTCGACCGTCCTATCCTTCTTGACCTTTTCACTTCCGTCTTGTTGGCGCATTCTGTGTCATCCGGTTCTTGGCAGGCTGTTCCTCTGCAGTGGACTTGACACGCGACTTTGGCAGTTCGAGGCATCCATGAGTTGCTGGTGATGCAGGTTACCGTCAGAGTCAATTGAGCGGTATCATCAGCTTCTGCTGCTAGCGATCTCAAGGGTCATACCGACTACGACATATGACAGCAGCAAAAACAGCTACAGCAACCGCAACAACATGTACTGAGAACTGACTCTAGTAGCAGTAGCAAGCGTCGTAGTGGTATGGCGGAAATAGTCGTCGCAGTAATATTGTGGCAGTCGTCGTAGTAGTAGTGGTCGTCGTTGTCGTCATCATAGTTGTAATAGTCGGAGGAGTTTGCAGTTCGTAGATAGTCGTTAGTAGTTCGTAGTATTTAGCAGGTAGTGGTTGGTAGTTTATTAGAGTCGTAGTCATAGTTGTGGTTGTCAGTGTCGTAATCGTGGTAGTAGTAGTAGTAGTACTACTACTACTACTACTACTACTACTACTACTACTACTACTACTACTACTACTAGCAGTAATAGTACTAGTAGTACTAGTATCTAGTAGTACTGGTAGTACTCGTAGGACTACGAGTACTGGTAGTACTCGTAGTACTCGTAGTACTCGTAGTACTAGTAGTACTAGTAGTACTAGTAGTACTAGTAGAAGCAGCAGCAGGAGTAGGTGGAGGTATGCGGCGTCAAAAAGCAACACCGTGAGCCGTCCCGCATCCTCGTATTCCGAAAAGGTACCATGATGAAGGTAACTGGTCGTGGTGAGAATGCAAACCTCAATAAAGATGATCCTGGATTGTAGCGGCAAGATAACAACGACTAGTATTTCCGACAAGAAAGCACTAATGTGAACGTGCTGCGATTTTGACGGGCCTGGAAGCTCCGAAATGGCTTGAATCTGAAGCAAGCAGCTAATGGACTGAATGCCTTCAAAGAGAATTGAACAAGTCCCAGTGTGCTCCGAGAGAATCTGCTTGGCGACTGATCTTCAGCACGCCTTCATAGCTCGGAAAGCTTCAGCACTTTACATGTATGTATGTAATTATGTAATGTATGTACGCCTGTATGTATGTATGCATGTAGGTATGTAGGCATGTATGTACGTACGTATGTACGGAAGTATGTGATGCCCATCTATTTCTCATACAGTAAACCTCCCCCGCTGCATCGAGTAGCAAAGCAATCATGCGGGTAGCCGTAGCAGCTACCACTTTTGCTGTCGGCCTCGGTGCAAAGGTGGGCACTTGGACGCAAACTTCTCCCATTGCGCTACGCAGCCCTCTGCACAAAGAGCGCAGCACCCTTGGTCTTGTTCGCTGTGGTCGGCCCTTCGATCTTTGTTCGTAGAGGCTACAGACGGGCCGCCTATCTTGCGAACAGCAAGTACTTCGTCACAGGATCTACGGAGGCAGGAGAGAACAGCCGAAACTTAATTTTGTCTTGCTTTGTCAGATCATGCCCCGCTCAGCGCAGTGTATTTCGTACAGGAATCGCACATCCACCTCTTCTCTGTTCATGGCAAGAAGATTGGCTGCGTGGACCTGCGAGGCATGCTTCAGGCCGGGAGCTGTAGAATGAAGTCTATCAAGTTCCCGAAATATTTCATCACCCGGCTGCATCAGCCAAAAGTCATCCGTTGCCAGCTGCAACAGCATAAAAGAGCAACAACTCCCCCGCCACGACAGTGCAAGCCACCGCTGGCCGCAACAGCAAAAACCGAATACCCTGTAGCCTGCAACAGCAACAGCTCAATGCTGTTATTTGGACCTCCTGAAGCCCTAAACCCTAAGCCCAAAATCCCTAAACCCAAAACCCTAAACCCAAAATCCAGTCTCTGCAGCACCGGTGCAAGGTCCGGGCCTCGCCATTGCGCAGCCACACAGAGCCCATCCGTGGGACGGCACGCCCAGAGTGCAGTCTATGATGATCTATTCTAAAGAAACTATAGTCCATGACGGCCTATATAGTCTACTGTAGTAAATTGTGGATCCTTGGAGGTATGCCTCGAGGATGCCGACCCCCAAAGCGGGTCGACCTGGCTCGGATTAGTCGCAGATGCGGCGCATATCTGCGAAACATTCAAGATGAGAGATTCTTGTTGGTGCGATGCGATGCCATTGAATTCCGAGGATCCAGGCCATCCGCCTAAGCGCACTCAAAAGCGGTGTACCAGTGGCGAACTTCGGAAAGTCGCACAACACTGTTCTTCGCTTCAAGTTCACTTCAGGCGGAGGCCAAAAGTGAACTTGAATCGAGAAATGTCACACCAGATCGGCCTGTTGCATACGCGTAGCTTCGTGCTGAGACTGCAAAGGCTCTTGTCGACAAGAGCGTGGCAAGGCAGTGGGTTTACTTAGCACGATGCACCCGATTCACGACATGACATCTCTGCCTTGCTTTGACTCGTGCGCCTGCAGCAACATCAACCTGAAGTATCACGAAGCCGCTTCACACAGTCCTCCCTCCGCCAGAATCAGAAAGCTGTCGCAGCAGAGATGATGTGAGATATTGTGAGATGATGTTACCGTTGTCACGACAAGCTGCTTCTGCCGGCCTGCAGAGCCTCCTGCGCAGACTGGGCCTAGACTCCAGTGACTGCGCTTGCCGCCTCCAAACCCACCCGGGAATGGCACAGTGCAGACAGACTAACGAGCTACATGACCAGCCCGGGGACCAAATCGGCAGCTGGCATCCGCTAAACAGCCCGCATGTAAAGTCTTGCACTTGAGCGTCTAGGTGTGTCCGGGGCAAGCAGGTTTAGTTTTATTCAGGATTCACAGGCGCACAATGCAAACCACATTGGAGTGTCCACTTTTCCTTCAATCTCATCCCTGGAAGAGGGCTGCGGAGTGTGGGAGTCATGTGCCGACCTTCGCGGGCCAGGTCAAGCCGCCTTGGCCACGAATATGTGCAGTCGCTTCGAACACATCCGGCACTGAACTCGGAGCCTCTTCCGAGTAGCAGAGAGGGGACGCATCAGAAAGCTGGAACTCAGGTCATTGAGAATCGTGTCGGGGTGCTGATGGCCATGCCTCAGGCAAAGCATTGATCTTTCAGCTTGACTTGCCACATGCATCTCATAATTCCTTCTGTCGAGAGGCTGTCGAGTCGCACATCGTTCTCTTGGACCTGGACTGCAAAGAGGTTGAAGCGTGAGCAGGGAGCGCCCTGCGGCTGAAGTAGCGCAAGCCAAGACTGTACAGACATCCCTCTTGGTATGGCAACAATTCTTTGATGGACTTCGGCCACTTGGGTGGCGTAAGGCAAAGTTAGTAGCCATCGCCACCGCGAGGGCGAGTTTGAAGCCGTGCCAGCTGCGCTCGATGACAGCAGGATACTCGGCACACCACGGTCGGAGAGAACCTTTTTTGATCCCGACAAGAAGCCACACGTGCAAGACATAGATTTGTATCAGGTTTCTCCAGACCTGTTTTTGAAAATTCGCACAGGCTTTCCCCAAGGAAGCGGCTGCCAATTTTCAAGCCCCAGGAAATCATGTGGATTGCCTCAGGGCATGAGCCGCCTTAGCTGCACAAGGCTGTATCGATGCGGCTCCTCAGTATTGTGACACTGCGGCCGCTGTCCATCCAGGTGCTCCGTGTTGCTAGTTTTCTTTAGCTCCAGCTGTACTCTGGAGGCCTTAATAATCACCTATTCTATCTTAATGGCTCCTTATTATAACAATAGTATAATGGGCCCCAAAACCATAGTCTAATTATCAAGGGCCCTATATTATATTAGACTGTCCCGATTGCTCTCGGCTGCACCTGAAGATGCGAGCTTTTCAAGCTGCGAGTTCGAGTTAGGCTCCGGTGCCTTATAGTTACGGATCTTCTCGTGCTGCAGATGGCTTAGAGCATAACATACGTCCCTCGTCTTGTCAGACCTCATTTTGATTCGCGTGCCAGAGGGTAGTTAGGGTACGATAAGGGCAGCAGAAGGGCAGTGTTACCATTAAGGGAGGCACCGGGGCAATGAATTCAGACTGGGAAGACATGCGGAGGGCCTCCGGTTCGGACCGCGCCGCTCTCCTGGTACGCATCGAAAAGGCTCAAAGGCATGGTTAGGGCGGTTCAAGGTTTGGGTGGATGTAGGGCTAGGGTTGGCTACGGAACACGATTCTCACGAACCTAGCTCTCGCGCCCTCGCATCGCGCGGCTCAAGGTCTGGCATGGGAGCTGTGCTTGTTTTCGCATGAGGTGTAGAATTTACCCCTAACTCGGAGTCTAGATCAGTGAAGGGTTGACTTCTGCCAGTTCGGCACGATTTGGCGAGCATGTAGCCGCATGTTACGGCGAGGGTTGCGCGCCCGGCTTATGAAGGCCACAGAGGCACATGCGGTGGCCATGCGCGATAAGGTAAGACTGCATATGCGGAAGCACGCAGACTGCGTGGAACACGCAAGTCGCCTGACAGGTTTGGTGTTGCAGAGCACACGTCTTGATGTGCGCAATACTGTTTGTCTCATGTCAATTAATACAGCTTAACAGCGTTGCTGCCGACTCGGTCGTGGAAAGCTCGAGTAACTAGTGGCACTCCACATGATAGGGGAAGCATGCTGGTCCTGTGCCCTGTTTCCACCTGTAGGCTATAACCTGTGCATTCGCATTTCCAATGTTCTTAGGACCTGCAGTGACCGACTTGCAAGGATGCCTTCGAACTTGCCTCAGTCGCGCCTGCGTGCGCCCGGGTGGTCTGGCAGGCAGGGCCAGCAAGGCAACAGGCGCCAGACCAGCTGATGCTAGCTTGTCTGACTCGGCTCATAGGCAGCCTCCCGTATCCAATGTCCTCCACCGACTTTACCAATCGGAATGTCACCTCCTACCGACCTCCGCAGACTGTGGCCGAGCTCTCCGGGTGGACCTTCAGTGTGCGTCCCGGGTCAGCCGATGGCTGCAGGTTGTTAAGTCCTGGATTCCTGAGTTGATGGTTAATCACCCGGTGTCGCTGCGCTCAGGGGAAAGTCGAGATTGAGCCACAAAGTGCAACGCAAGGCACAGGAGTTGTAGGGGTGCACATTTGTTTACTGGCGTTGACTGTGTCAGGGTCTTTTTTAGCTTGCTGGAAAAGTCAAGTCTGCATGTAAGGGCGTAGGATTTGATGCAGTGAAGGTTCTTCCGGCGCCACGGCTCTGAGGCGGCAGTCTGCTCGGCCCTCATGCGCGGAGACGGAGAGATTCTTTCCGAAAGTTGTGGACCTGTTCTGCTCCTCCATGCAGGCCCCCGATTTGCGGCCAGAGCCTCAATATGAGGAGTCCGCCGGTAAGGATGACGGCTTGTGCAGTTGGGAGGAGTTCTCATCCAATTCCTTTGGATGCACCAGGACGGACCGGGCATCCTAGCTGAATTGTATTTTGCTTCGACATCGGTGAGGAGTAGAGCTCGGGACATTTGCAAGTTGCACTTTTGGTTCGTGATGGTGAAAAGAACTTTGGGTACTGTAGTAGCTGCAGCTGCTCCCCTGCTTCCTGCGGCTGCTATGGTTTTGATGATGGTGACCGTACCTAGTACGTAGGAATAGTAGTGGGAGTAGTGGGAGTGGGAGGGGCAGCTCGTGCTGACAGGCATGTCCAGTCATGATTCGTTTTCATCATCATCATCATCATCATCGTCATGAGCAGCAGCATTATGTTCTGTCGTTAGCCCAATAAGGACATTCGGAGTGGCAACATGATGTTCTCTAATCATGATCTCAGGATCCCGGCGCAGCGGAAGCGACAGTCAGTACCAACCTCACCGGCCCTCAAAGCTGGACGCAAGGCATCGCCCGCCTTTGTCTGTCACACTGTTTCATCGAAGGCACTGCAGAGGGTGACTGGCATGACGGCATCACCGCGTACAACTACGGTGTGTAGACATCTACTCTGTGTCTACTGTAGGTTAGGCTCACGGCCCCTTATGATCTGACGCTACATATCGTCGGGGGCCCTGAGTATTCTGTCAGGGCATACGACACATTTAAAGGCTCTGGCTGGGTCTTCTCACACCACTTAAATACATAGTTTTTCAGTGCCAGGTACCAGGTACAATTGAAGTCCAATCAAGAATCAAACTGGTGCACCGTTTCTTTTTGGTTGGCTGCCCGCCCGGTGGTTCCCTATGTTAGACCCTTGCAGCTGCCAAGATGTCGCAAGCAGAGGGATCCTTCAGATCGTCTTGATGGTACCAGGTGTACCAGATAGCTGCGTTTCCCTTAAGGACATCCTGGGCACAAACATTAGCCATAGCAGGCGCAAGTTTGCTCTCCATTCCAGGACTGTGTTGTGGATGTGATGGGCAGGTCCTGGGAAATTGAATACACTCGGAACCTCTCGCAACCCATTTCTCCGTGCGTGCTGCCCCCTCAGCACTTACTGTATTTCGCGAGGCAGGCCTCCTCAAAAGCACATCGCATCTGTACCACATGCGCTGACAATATGGTACGATGCTGGCATCGCAAGATGGCGACACATGGGACACAGATGCCTTGGATCGCCACTCCGAGTGCTTTCGCTCAGAAGGCTGTCCGCATGCTCTTCCCGAAACGAGCCACGCCGCAGCGGGACGCCACCCAAACACCAAACTGTACACAAACGCTGCCGTCCATGATGCTTTGAGTACCAAATGGCGGCATGCAGGCGGACCGGCTCGGCGAGCCAAGATAGTCGGACGAGCGTGGTCGCGACTCGCGCAAGAATCCGTCGGTGCTGAGGGCCAAGATGTGCCGCACTCGGCCCGGCGTGCGCAGATTGGTGTTGCACATGATGCGCGCGGGGCAGCAACATGCAGCAACTACCACCATGCACGACCGACATAGACGGCGCCGCCCTGTGCACGGACAGCAGAGCCGGCGGGAGCTTTGATGGCGACGCACAGCTTTTCACGGCAACAGGCTCCCAGGACGCCGCCGGCTCTGCACCGATGGAGCTTCAGGATGGACCAGGATGGACGCGTCCGCAGTACGCGGTTACGAGCACTGCCCTTGGCCGTGGCTCCAACCGCCGCATGCCAGCAGTGTCACGGGCCCACCGCTCGACCGCCTTCTCTATCTCGCTAAGGCGGAGGGCCAGCAATAGCTGTGGAGAGCGGCCTTAAGCTCATGTAGGACAAATTGGGGGGGACACGTAGTGGGCAGGAGCAGAAAAGTTCGATGACCTCATGTTTGCAGCCAGCGAGGCGGGGCGGACCAGGCAACATCCGTTTCTGCAGCCCTTCGTCTCCCGGGAAGTGCATCGGGGATATCGTGGGAATGGCTTTTTGGTGTTGTTTACAGGGAAAAATTCGCAACGAAAAATATCGCAAGTGGAATGGCGCTCCGTTCCTCGCGCACGGGCACCCAACGTGCGCCGCACGTTCACTTTTGCGTTGCGAGCAGTTCTCCGTGCAGTGCCGCCGGCAGGCATCACGCAGGAAAGAGCGGGCTTTGATTGGTTCTTCGCTTGTTCTTGTCATTGTCATGATACAAGGCGGTCAGCCGTCACGAGGGTTCCCATGGTTCCCCTCGTGCCGAGCAACGCACAAACGCTGCGCCACCTTGCTCGCCCGCGACGGCGATTGCAGGAATCACGCCAACCTGCGCCGGATGATTTGGCTGCAGCGATGTTGGCATACACAGGTTGTTAGAGCACCTTCATCGAGGTGGCATCGGGGACATCAATGCATTCATAACGCATCCATCTGCGACATTGACAACAACAACAACAACAACAACAACAACAACAACAACAACAACAACAACAACAACAACAACAACAACAACAACAACAACAACAACAACAACAACAACAACAACAACAACAACAACAACAAACAACAACACAACAACACAACAAACAGCAACAACAACAACAACAACAACAACAACAACAACAACAACAACAACAACAACAACAACAACAACAACAACAACAACAACAACAACAACAACAACAACAACAACAACAGCAACAGCAACAGCAACAACAACAACAACAACAACAACAACACAACAACAGTAGTATACAACAGTGCTCACCCAGCCGCAGTTTGAAGGCCGGGATGGCCAGAGGACCACCTGCTTAGGACTGCTAAGTTACGATGTTGGAGTCAGGGTCATGAGATCCAACACCTCGTCGTATGTGCATACCCTCCTCCGTGTTCTTCGTGTATGTTCGTGCCCACGAACGCCATCACGCCACCTGAAATGCAGCCGCAGGCGTTGCCTGACGACCCGTTGTTCTGCTTGATGATGCACGGCTGGTAAGTAAACGGCTTCTTGAAGCCAGCCGCAAGCTCCTCTACCGCGTAGGATGCGAGTGTGTTCTCCAAACACATACTGAACATGGCCACCTTGAAAACCGCTTCCTTGGCGCCCATCCGCGAATCACGTCGGGATACGATGCAGGCATTGCCAGCACTTTAGCTCGATGATGAACATGGCGTCGCATGAGGAGCTTGTTCTGCTTCATCCCCGGGGCCTAGGGGGCGGTACTAAGAGCCGTGGTTGACTCGACGAGCCCCCCTTTCCCCCACCTGGCGGCACTAGGGCGACAGTGCCGTACAGTACCCTATGAGAAACATTGGATTTCCGGGTGGTCTACAGTGTTTCGTTCCGAGTACGACGACGGCTTTACTTGCTATTACGGTATCTAATTGTTAGAAGTGCATGCGATGATGGTAGCAGTACTGCCGTGTAACTGCCGTGCGGTGTATTACAAGGCTTCTCATACACAAGTGGTTTCCTCGAAATGCTTCCCTTGTGGTACCTGTGTTCTTCGATCTGAGGAGCGCTTGTTGCTCCGATTTGTCCAGTGCAGTAGTCGTGGACATGATTCATGGGGCAGTCGGGTCGTACTCCTATACCAAGACACGGAATCCCTTGTGGAACCTGGAAGACATGCAGCATCCAATCAGGTGCGACGGATGTAGAGACGCAAGGGGTTGATGTTCGTGACTTTCTGCTCCTTCCATGTGCGTCCTGCGCGCCCATGAGCGCCCAGAGCGCATGTCAAGGAGAAGTGTTAGCCGTCGTTGCGATTCGGATTGCACCCCGAAGGTTGGGAAGTGCCACAAATTCATCGGGAGACGGTGACCGTGGAGTGGGTGCTACAACGGACGTTATCATATGTCACATCCCCGGGGCGTGGTCTTGGTACGGTTCGGTTCTGCTTGATTCAACACCCCCTTCCCCCCTCCATCGGGTTGCAGCATTGGTGTTCCCTCCTCATTGACTGTCGGGTCGTAGCGATTGTACTCCTTGCGTTACAATCACCTACCTGCCCTGCTGGGTCGTAGCGATGGTGTTCCACGTTTTACAATCACCCAGAAGGCACGCATTATCACACACACTGGGAATACGGGACTATGTCAAGTGCGGTAACCAAAGGGAAAGAGATGGGCTTGCCCGGATGCCATTTTAGGGTTCATCTCCTACCCGTACATGTAGCTTGGTTCTGCTATGTTCTGCTGCTTGCTTGCCTGCCTGCCTGCCTGCTTTGCACGGAACCATCGGAGCTCTGTGCACCGTTCGCGTATCAACCCCTGCGCGCATGCATACAACGCGGGTGATTTCTTTGTTTTTCTCCGTCTCTTTCTCTCTCTCTCCCTGTTCTTCTGCGTGATGACCCTTGTTTGGAAAGCCAGCTATGGCTTTTTGAAGCAAGCCGTGAACGCCGCAAACGTGTGGTATGCGAGCATGCTTTGCCACCTTGTATTCGATGTTTTTCGCTCCCATGAGCACCATCACGTATACGATGCTGGATTTGCGAACCCTCCGTCCGATGATCCACATTGCGTCGCTGCACAAGCCTTTGTCTTACTGTACCTGACGAGGCAAGTTTGGAAGGCCAGCGACTTCTTTCAACAAATTTCGAACTCGTCTATCGCGCTCTGTCGTGTGCGCGTGTGTCGTCCGAACTCATACTCAACACAACCACCTTGCAAAGCGTGCCCTCTGCGCCCATGCGCTCGTCCCGTCGGATACGGCGTAATAATTGCCGGCACATAGTGCGATGATGCATATGATGCATATGGCGTCGGCTGACGAGCCTGTTCTGCCCGGTGATGCACGGCTGAAAAGCCATAAAAGCCGACGCCTGTTTGAACCAATTCCCGGCCCC
This sequence comes from Symbiodinium sp. CCMP2592, assembly GCA_905221615.1. Classification (NCBI taxonomy): domain Eukaryota; class Dinophyceae; order Suessiales; family Symbiodiniaceae; genus Symbiodinium; species Symbiodinium sp. CCMP2592. The sequence goes on from CAJNDT010005952.1 coordinate 370,279, forward strand.
AGCTGCATCGGCCCAAGGCAGTAGTGCCCACCGCGGCGACGGAAAGCGGGGGGACCAATGCCGGCGGTGCTCGCAGCGGCCGCCGTTTTTCGGACCCGAGCACTACGAGCTTGCACAGGCTCTGACCAGGGGGGAGCCCTGGCACGGAAGGAACAGCTGCCCCGCGGGGCCGCGCACAGGGCCAACAGCCATGCGCACTGCAGGTCGGGCAACAAAGGTAGTTTTTGCAACAAGCGCCGCTGCTTTTGCATCCGTGCCCAACTCGCCAATCCCAGTGCCTCGTCTCTCGGTCGTTAGCTGCTGACCGCAGGGCAAACACCAAGCGGAGGGGTGCGGACCCATGTTGACTTCGGTCAGCATGAGGTGTTGCGCCGGGCAGACTCGCAGTTGAGGCATGGTGAGTTCATGTGAAATCGTCATAGCTTCCTTGGACGACCTCTACCTCCTCCTGCGCGACCCCGCGCGTCCGCATAACGCGATGGAATTGGTGACAGGAGCGGTCGGGACATGTTGAAACGTATCGTGATAGGTATGCTGGCATTTCTGCGAACTTGTGGAAGAGCATCTTCAACCACGAGAGGGGCTCGCCGCCACTTGGGGTCACGGACTCGGGCCTAGAGGTCTGGCGCGAAGACCGGCATCATCCGGCATCCCCATAGGCACGCCAGAGAGCGCCAGAGTGCGTTCGTGCTGTGGGGGCCAACAGGCTCGAAACCGAAACTACATTACTCCGTCCCCGACTGCCCGGCATGCAGTGTGCGTGGCTCATCCTTTGCTTCCGCACAGCACCCCCGCGCTAAACAGGACAATCTCTCCCCATGAGGACCCTGCCAACGGGGTACCGTGCAGGCTTGTTTGGGCACCACGAGGACGACTTCCGGAGCTAGGCCGGGCCTGCATCCAAACTTTAAAGCCGGCGGAGCTTTGAGACTGAGACTGCAAACTGGCTCCGTCTGCTCGCAAAGCACCGTGCCGCCGACGTCCCCGCAGCTTTGATGGGTGGTGCAGCGCGTGCAGGTTGGGTTGCTCGCTGGTCTGGCCTGCTGGCAGTTGCTGCGCAATGCGCTTTCGCTGCATCGTTGCTGGAACTTCCACTCGCATAAGAGTGCAACCTCGCCGGGGACGCGCTTGAGCTGCATGAGGTCCTCGCCGATGTGCGCTGGCAGCTCCCTGTGCTGGGCAGCCGCCAGGGACCCCGATAAGGGCTTGGCGTGGGCGCCGCCGTAGGACGGTAGGGGACGTGTCTGTTGACCTTGTGCGGCCGGAAAAAAGTGCGGTGCATGGCCCGCGTTGCTTGCAGTTGCGGCGCAGCGCGTGGCCGCCGCCTCCCTGCTGGAGTTTCCGCTCGCCGGCGAGCGCAGTGTCGCTGAGGATGAGCCGGAGCTGCACGAGGTTCTTGCCGAGGTGCACTCGCCAGTCGGTCGCAGCTGCTGTGCCTTCCAGCCGCATTGAAGCCTCCACGGGTGCATACATGCAAACATCAACCGTTTCGTCGACAATACTAAGGCCGCGCATTTCGAATCCCGGCCCGGCGCGCATCCACCAACCCTCCGTCGTGTCTGTAGATTACCCGTGTTGTTTGAATGCGGGTTAACATCGTGTTGGTGAAGCAGGCTATTTGTATTTGAGTGGGCGCTTGTGAAATCGAGCGTCTACATCGGGAATGGTGCGCTGTGATGCCCATGATGCGTGTGTGTTGAGCGCGTGCTTGTGACATCAGAGCGTTTCGTTGGGGAGTGGCCGGTGTTGAAATGTTTTTTTTTTGATTCTGTCGTTTGCTTGGTGCGGGTGCTGACTGGGTGTTCCCACCTTTCCGAAACAAGTCATGACGCGCGTTTACATGAGGAACAAGATCCGGAGCTGCAGTTGGCATATTGTCCTGGAGTATGTATGCAACCCCGAAACTTAATCGCACCTGTTGAACCTTCAAACCCTAGCATACCCCAGCCTTGAATGTTGACCCTCAGTGCTCCTGCTGCTGAACGGCGTGCATAACTGGAGATTCCTTCCAGTGGTTTCGCATGTTCTGGTTTATGAAACGTTTTCAATTGGACAGAGCGTGGGGACGATTAAACAATGCGCCATATGCCGCCGCACATGACGCAGCCGTATGGGGCACCCTCCAGGCTTGTTTGGGCGCCACCGCGGAGGACGAATCGTGCCCTGCAAGGGACATCGCTTTGCTCCCTGCCAGCCTGGGAGGTCTGGGACTGTCGCAAGCCACGCGCACCAGCCCCGCGGCGTACTGGGCGGCTTGGGCCGATGCCCTCACAGTGCTCCGCGAACGGTGCCCGGCCTTTACGGACTGGGCCGTCCGCTGCCTCGCTGACGCGCGTGGCCCAGCATGCCTTCGAACAGCTTCTGCGGCCAGTGGGCTGCTTGCAGCCGAAGGCTGGACGGACGTGCCTTCCTGGGAGTGCGTGGTTCAGGGAGCCCGCCCACCCGACCGACCTGACGGGATCGCCGAGCCCGGTGAATGGAGGCATGGGTGGCAACACCTGCGTCGCGTACACGTTACCTTTTCTTCCGCGACCACGTGCTGCTGCCTTCTCTGCCACCTCCTCACCGCGCGCTCTTGCGTTCCCAGGCCGGTCCGCATGCCGGTGCATGGCTGCAAGCAATCCCCAGCGATTCCCACACGTCGCTCACGCCCGAGGCCATGCAGATCGCGTTGCGTCGCAGGCTCCGGCTTCCACTCCCGCTCGCGCCTGGCCGTTGCGGGAGCGCCTCGGAACCTGGGTGTGGCCACCGTGCAGATGCCCTTGGAGACCATGCACTCGCGTGCCCTCGTACTGGCCTCCTGGCGAGGCGAGCCAAACTTGTTGAGCGGGCCTGGTGCAAGGTTGCACGGGAAGCCGTGGGGCCTGAGGGACACGTAGTGCCCCAACAATGGCTCGTCAACACCACTGCGCTGGGGGTCGCGCCCGACGACCGCAGGCGCCTCGACCTCGTCATCTACGGCGCCGCGCCACTGGGTGGTGCGCTCTGCTGCGATGCGACCCTAGTTTCGCCTCTCACGCGCGACGGGGAACCCCACCCAGGCGCGGCCGCACAGGATGGAGCGGTTCTGCGCACCGCCTACCGGCGCAAACAAGCCACCTACCCCGAGCTCGCGGCAGGTGGCGCACAAGCCCTTTGCGTGCTCGGCTGCGAAGTGGGTGGGCGGTGGAACGCTGACGCAGTGAAGCTGGTCCAACGCCTCGTCGCACTCCGTGCGTACCGAGCCCCGCCTGCGTTGCGAGCCTCCGCAAAGACAGCCTGGGCCCGCCGTTGGTGGAGCGTGCTCTCCGTAGCGGTTCAGCAGGCCGTTGGTCACACGGCGTTAGGGCGCGCCCGGGCCATGCCGGGACCGGCACACACCGATGCGCCGGCCCTGGATGAAGTCCTCCACCTGGCCGACCCAGACGGGCCGAGCCGCCTGCCGCTGCGCTGAACCGGCCCTAACTCGGGACCGTGACCGTACTCCACTAGGAGCGGGACCTTCCTGCTGACGGAAAAAGGCGCGTAAAAAAAAAAATAAATAAAACGCTTGCAACACCGTGTGTACTTGGAGATTCCTGAAATAAACACATTCGACGCATTAATGTGTTTGCGCCTGCCGCGACTTCACTTTATGCAGTGTGGCCACCCGGTGCTTCGACTTGTAGAATGCGGGTGCGAGCGGTGTAAGCGAAACGCACCACTTATCTCCTTGAGGGCGCTGCAGTGGATGCAGATGGTTGGTTCTGCCCCCTAACGCGCACCCGACTGGCACACCACGGCACAACTTTTTGCAAAGCATGCGGCTCGGGCGTTTGTGCCCCATGAGCTGGCAGGGACTTTTAATCCCTGTTCAAAGCAACTGACCTTCCGTTCGTTGGTATCTAACCTTCTGACCTTTTCGTTTTGGGAGCCTTAAAGGGGCTTTGAAAGCAGGATTTAAAGTGAGCATTGAAGACCATGAACAGTGAACAGTGGACAGCAACAGCAGCAAAAGCAGGAGCAGCAAGCAGCCGGAAAACAGATTGCAAATTGGAATGGGGGTGGGGCAGGGCAAGCTCAAAAATGATGTCGTGAATATATTGTTGCCAGAGGGAATATACACGACACTGTCCACCGTCCATTGTTCTACGTCTACCACCACTACTACCGCTACTACTACTACTACTACTACTACTACTACTACTACTACTTACCTACTACCTACTACTACTCTACTACTACTACTACTACTACTACTACTACTACTACTTCTACTACTACTACTACTACTACTACTACTACTACTACTACTACTACTACTACTGCTGCTACTGCTGCTACTACTACTACTACTACTACTGCTACTACTACTATTACTACTCCTGTGCACAGGGAAGACCCCACCCAAGATGCAGCTACACCTCAGTTGCAAAACAATGGCGCTTTTTTTGCTCTCAGTTCTGCTCTGCCAGCTTCCTCTTCACAGGGCGGAAGAGAAGAACGTTGCCTGCGTGCAATCCACGCAGCTTGCAAACCAGTAGTTGTGGTAGCAGTGGTAGTAGTGTAGTAGCAGTCAGTGGCAGAACAGCATCCGGCCGCAGTCCAGTAGTTCATTGGCGCCAAAGCCATCGAGAGCCCGACCTGGCTCATACGGGTTAGCATGGGAACCCATTGTTGAAAGCATCGCTCAGGCTCAGACTGTGATTCTCCATGCTGGTTCGTCCTCTTCTCTCAAGGTCCTGCGACCACAAGGGCTGATCAACACAATTGAGAAAAAACAACACGAGTCCTTCTCATCTTTCGCCGGCTGAGCACGGCGAATCCAACGTGGTGTTTGTGTACTCACCGTTCGAGTTGAACATACATCAACATCATCTGTAGCCGCAGCCTCGACGTCCACATGACAAAAGGGCGAGTCTTCTTCTGATTCTTGTGGGGCTGCTTGTGGCGACTCTTGTTCTTGGAATTTGGCCTTTTCAGCCTTGTCCTTCACCTCTAGGTTCCATTTTGCCCATCCCGACTTACCAGATCTGCCGCTCCGCTTGCTGGCAGGTTTTTTGGCAATCTTCCTGCTGTCAGGTTGGTTCTTGGGCTTTCCATTCTGCTTCCGGCCCATTCTCCACCAACAGTGGACAATGGACAGTGTGCATCCGCTGCCCAACAGTAGACAATGGACAGTGGACGTTGGATGAGCTGTTTTTTGCAATGCTACTGCCCTAAATTTGCGACTACATGGTTCATGATTATGAAGAACATGATGCTGATGCCACATTCTCTCTGTCTAAGGCTTGAGCACAAAGCACTGCGTGCTCCAGAAACTTGGCATATTTGTTCTATCAGGGAGCCCCAACAGCAAACAAAAACCGTGACAGCGCGCGCACACACAGGACAGTGCACGCAACAGCGCGCGCACAGCGCGCGCACACCCATAAGTGCTTGATCACAGCAGCCCGTGCAGCTTCCACACGACAGCGCGCGCAACAGCGCGCGCGCTTCTGCGTGACAGCGCGCGCGACCACACACACAGCGCGCGCGCTGCTGCTGCTGCTGCTGCTGCTGTTGCTGGCGACAGTGGACAGTGGACAGAGTCTGAGCTCGTTGAGGTAGAATCCCAGCACCTGCAGGGCAAACAGTGTCACTGGCAGTGCCCCTAGCAACAGCCCCGAATCCTAGCTAGCAAGCCCCGAATCCCTCCCCCACAATTAAAAAGGTCGCGAATTAACCGACACCTCCTCCGGTTAATTCGCCTTTCCCCACCTTTTGCCCTGCCTTGGCACGATACCCTTTTAGACCTAATAACTGTCCACTGTCCACTGTCTACTGTCCACTGTTTGTTAGCACTGCCAGCCGTGACTGGAGACTTGCAGGCCGGCTGGGCACGTTTACTAATACAGAGTTTCATGTGCAGAAAATAGGCTTTTCAGGGTTAGCTTTCTGGGGGTATGTTTCAATGTGGAGGATTCAGAGGTTTTGTGGGTTGGACGAAATCTTTCATTGTCTTAAGCTTGTGCCCTGATCAGCACTTGTTACCAGTATGCTCATGTCCATCAGCAACAACTTCACAGCTGCCCACACCCTCGACACTAACACCATAAATTGAACCGCCTGGTGTGACAGGTGAGGGGGGGGGGCGGGGCGGTCGATTAATGTACCCTAGGGGTAATCATTGAGATCATTCAGGCTTCCAGCTTACTCTGCAAGTGTGCTGTTGCTTTGAAGTTACATGTATCAGGGCTTCCTTTGTGCTTTTTAGCTGAAGGGTTACTGCATTGAGTAGGTTATTCAAATCATTTCAACCGCTATCAAAATGGCGGCTACTACTCCAAATCCAGCCACAAGTGCTGGCCGCCAACAACATCATCATTGAATGCTTGGTTGTGTGTGATCTGCTTCGAGGAATGATGATTGGATAACTTCATGTCGCGTCAAACATAACCGTGTTACTTGAGTGCTTTGTTTTGTTCCAGAGATGTCTTCATGCGAAGTAACGGTGCCCTGATTCATTGATTCGCATCCCTAGAGTAGATAGAATGCTTTCTGTGAAACCCAATATACTACCACCTGCTCGCGCGCCCATTTCACTGTTCACTGTTTGCTGTGCATTGTCCACTGTACTGTAGCCAGTTGCATTGACTGCGGGCTTGCTTGGCACATTTGCAGGGATAGCCTAACTCAGGTTGCATCGCCAGCACTCTGCATGGGCCCAACCCACCACAAACTTGCAGGGGCCCTTGCGGACCAGCCAACTGCAAGGGGCAGGTTAGGCCAACCAAATGCAGGGGCAATGCACCTCAACACAGGAATTCAGAATATGTTTGGGTGTTGTGAATGTTGTGAATCACGAGTAGTTGCCATCCCTATGAGGTGAGACTTCATGGGCCTGACTGTGCTGCCCAAGCTTTTTTGCCTGCCTTGCGCTTCTTATGTCGCCAGGCATTCCTGCTCGCGTGGGACTTCACAGTGTCCTGGGAGCTTGGCATCTCGGCTGAGGCCGTGGAGTCGGGGCCTTTTGTAACAGTAGACAGTGGACAGTGCACAGGGGACACGGTCGTAGTAGTAGTAGTCGTACTAGCACTTGGCGAAGGAGGCGCGATAGGTTCTGGGTCTTGCTTTGGTGACATGGCTTCTGGATCATCGCTCGGCATAGCAAAGCATACTGCAACTGATGCATGCTGAAGGGCCTCCGCCACGTCTTCCTCGTTTGCATGGCAGTAGTGCCGCCTGAAGGTTCCCACGTCGAGCCGCTGCTGGATTTCCATGATGACATGCTCAGAGGCGCGTTGACCGCCCTCTGGGGTTGCAAGCAACAAGGCAGATGCAGTGTGTCTAGTAGCTCCATGCACTGTCACATGTGAGCCTTTGAATTTCACATTCCAACGTCTGCGGCCGGTGAGTGCGAACATCACTTTCGCGACATGGGTCACTGCTTTCCACACTGTTTGCCTGGCCATCCACGGTTGCTTTGCTTTTTTGGTTTGAGCTGGGAATATGTAGCTGCTGCCAATGGGCCAGCAGAAGGCTTTGGACGAGCGTGGCGGAAAGTCTTGAAACACGCCTGGGTGGGACTTCCTGAAGGGCTCAAGTGGGGGCAGCACACATCTCTGCACACCTTTGTCCATCACCTCCCTGAGTGTGCTGACAACATCAGGAGCAAGACGAGCAGCGATGCAGTCAGCCCCAAGTTTGCCCATTCCTTGGAAGTCTTTGTTGTCTTCCCGCTTTTGGAACAAGATGTGAGGAGCATCTTGCATGTGCCCTCCATCCAGGAAAACATCCGAACCTCGAAGTTGCAATGCCTCAGAAATTCGACGGGAGGTAACCATCGTGATCCATAATGCCATGACATACCGTGGCCCGGCAAAGTAAAGGCTCACTGCCAGGAACAGCAAAAGGTCTTCCCTGGGAACGAACAAATGCTGGAGGTCTGTCTTCGACAGCTTTTTACCTTTGTTCCATGGCTTGCGCTTGGCTTCTTGCACAGTGGACTGTGTCTTCGACCTTCTTTTCTGCAACTTGCCCTTTGCGTCTGGCACAGTGGACAGTGAACTGCAGGACAGTGAACTGGTTAGTCTTTTTCTGGGTGCCATGGGGTCTGGTGAAACACTACTACTGGATACTCTAATGTTGCCTTGAGCCAGGAGCTTCTGTTGCGTTGCACTTGGAGGGATGATGTCACACTGTTCGCTGTTCACTGTGAAAACCATTTGCCTTCAGACCCGAGCCCTACAATAACTATGCAACATCACATGAATGCTCCCCTGGCAGGTCCGAAAGCCAAGCTGCTGTCCACTGTTCACTGTTCAGCTGTCCACTGTTGACTGTTCACTGTCCTCGCCTGCAGCAGCGGCGCCGCGGCATTGGCTCCACGGCAAGGCCGGGTAAAGTGTCATCCCTAAACCCCCAAAATGCATGCATCAGCTTGCACTGTCTGCCTGCTTTGCTGCATGTTCACACAGATTCAGATGAACTTTGCAGTGCTACCTTGCCGCCGGTGTTTAAATTCGACAAGACCACTGTGCCCTGTTCCCACTGTCCCTTGTTGACTGTACATATTTTGTTGTGTGCCTGAAGCAATGGCTGACACGGGTTCGGCGGCTGGATCCACGATTTCGACTGACGGCTTTGAGGCAAGGCAAGGGCACTTCTCTGTTTGAGCTGAGTATTGAATGCACTGCTTTAAATAGCCCAGACCCCAGCCTGTGCTGCAGGAAGTCAATTTCCAAGATGTTTATGAAGAAGCGGAGAAGACGAAGGGCGACAAGAAGGACGCTACGCCTGCCGTGGTGCCTGCGGGGGTCCCTGATGACGGGACGGTGACAGAAGCACGGCAGCAGCTTCAGCGATCCATTTTGTCGCCGACGTCAGAAGCCGACACGGAGGAGGAGGAGGCCCCGAAGCCCGTGCTTCAGCTCTCGGCCAAGCCGAAAGAGCCTGCAGAGCCTGCAGAGCCCGCCACGCCAACAGAGAAGACGGAGTCGGCGCCAGCAAGTTCTGGGTCGATGGAATCGGAGACGGCAACGAGCCCAAGTCTCCCAAGGTGGCAGGGGCCGAGCCCAAGTCAAAGGCCAGACCGGGCAAGAAGAGGTCCGCTGCGACCGGGCCCGGGTCGACCGATGATTCGGCTTCCGCCAGTGCGACGCCCCCTGTCCACTGTCCACCGTCGCCTGTCCTCTATTGCCAAGGCCCGAGCTACGAGGAGCCTCGCCAGCATTCCGAATTCTGCCAGTTCTTGTTTTGCATCGCTACTAGTTACTAGTAGCCAGTGTCCTTGGTGCTCAGGTGAGGCCGTTGTTCGAAGCCTGGAAGGAGGCTGGCCTCGGGTTTGGGGTTGAGGGTTTAGGGTTTCGAGGGTTTCTGCCCCTCAGGAGACTCAGGTGATGAAGGCCAGGAAGCAGCTCCAGGAGATGAAGGAGATGAAGAAGAAGAAGCAGGAGCAGCAGAGGGCGACCAGTGTCAAGCGGAGCATTGACAAGAATGTCACCTGTATGCAAATTTCTAGCGCCAGTGTTTAGATCACACAAAACTTCGTGCCAGCAAGTGTGCCAATGCATCTCAGGAATCGAAGGCGAAGCACCAGGACCCCGAAGCATCTGATTCAGCAGTTGCCGCAGCTGGGGTCTCCCATGATGAGAGTGGGGCAGTGGAGCAGCCCACTGTGGAGCAGCCCAATGTGGGTGGGGGAGAGAAGAAGCAGCCCAAGGAGGAATCTGGGCAGGAGGAGCCCAAGGTGGACAAGGGATCTGTCAGTGAGCCAGAGGAGCCAAGACAGCCAGGATGTGTGGTGGAGGAGGTGCTAGAGTGCCCGAGTTCTCCTGCCAAATCCTTGGCACCAGCTGCGGCATCCAGTTCACTGTCCACCAGTCCCCCGTCCACTGTTCACTGTGTTGACCTTGCAGAGCAGGACAGCAGGAAAGGGAAGAGCAGTGACAGCAAGGCCATCGTGACACAGAGCCAGAGGACTTTGAATGAGGCCAGCTGTGTGAGACTTTGCGTATCAGTTTACTCTGTCTGTCTGTGTGTGTGTGTCTGTGTTGGACCACATGTTGCAGGTCTTCCGGGGCAGGTCGCAAACCTCCCTGGGTCAGCTGGTCAGCCTACCCTGGGCACGACAGCTGGCAATGTGCGAGGACAGCACGAACGGAACGCTCCCGGGCATCGAAGTCGGGGCTGACCCCACCGAGAATCTCATCTGGGTCCTCGTCGGATTCGACCCGACCAACTTGCAGTTCCCGGTGACGTCCAGGTTCAATTCGGAGGACAGCCTCGTTTGTTCAAAGTTGCAGTTGGCCGTTGGTTGGTTCAGCTGCAGGACCGGCCATTCTTCACGTCAGATGACATGAACGAGGCCCGCAAGTGCGCCGAGTCCCTCCAGAACGTCATCGACAAGCTGCAGGCGGTCGGCGACGTTGATGAGGCAGTGCTAGCATTGTGCAGTATTCTCAGCCAAGACAAGAGTTGCGGTTCCCCATTGTCAGTTGTTCGGCAAGGACCGCCGCATGCTGCTCATCGGGCTGCTGAGATTCTTCCAGCTGGGGGCGAAGGCTGGATTCAAGGACCTTCGTGCGGCATGCATGCAGCCATTTTGCCAGGGCATCCTGTTGCACGGCCCCCTGTTGGGGCATGCGAAGATGATGGGCGACCAGATCTTTGTGTACGAGCAGTCCCTGGGTTCCAGGGACGAAACCATCTCGTACTTGATGCCGCGTCGGCACGGGATTGAGTTCGGGCTTTACCCCTGGCATGCCCACCTGACGGATGCGACGAAGGGGGCCAAAAAAATGCTCCTGGCCCTTGGCGAGTGGCACCACGTCGAACAGGACGTCCGCCAGGCAAGGCTTCAAACATCCAAGTCACAGTCGTGTTTGCCACTGTCCACTGTGCAATGTTCCCCTTGTCTGGCAAGAGTCCAACTGACTGAGGCCTCATTGGCGGGCGCCGCCGTCCTCGGTGCCCGGGCCATGAACCTCGTGGCACGGCGAAAGGCACTGGCCGGCGTCGTCGAGCCCCACAACCTTCCGGCCCAGACCGTGTTGCACATCCTGGACGAAGGCCTTTCAGCTTCATCCAAACACGGTTGCCTTCTCCATATGCCCCGGCAGGCCAGATGGAGCACAACGTGTATGAGTTCCTGTTGGAAGGCCAGCTGCCCAACAACATTGCCCAGTTCTTCAGCTTGCAGGACAGCTCTAAGATAACAAAGCCCACTGTCCACTGTGCGATGTTCCCCTTGTCTCCAGGATCAGACAATGTCCGTCTGGCTGCAAAGCTTGGGCCAATTCTTCTGGGTGTTTCTCATGGGCGAGACGAACAACCTGGAGTGCTACAAGGTCATGGGCGAGACCATGGAGGCTTCCAGAGGGTTTTCAATAGATTAGAGGCCGGGTCGCAGTGACCTGCCTGCCAGGGCACCTTCGTCGTCTATGACGTGAAGCCGGTGCCGATTCAGTTTCTGCAGATCAGCACGTGGACGATTCGCTCTGGCTTGTTCTCCAGGGAGGCGGATCAATATTTCGCCCACTTCTTGTTCTTGCAGAGGCCGCCGACCACGCCACAGTTTTCTGCCCCGAAGCTCCATATGTGGCGATGCCTGACGTACCCAGACTCCCTTACTGACATGCTCAAGCGGCAGGCAGGGGCATTGACGATTCGATGTGTTTGGCCATAGTAAAAAAATCTATTTGTTGTTCCTTTGATTTGGAGGCCTTCAACAAGAGTGTCACTCGCACCCAGCCGCACTGGACAAGAACTGGGGAGCCCAACTCGTGGAAGGGCTGGATCTGGAGCTATGGCAATGGGCAGCAAGGCTGCAATTGTGTACTTGTCCAGCTCCATCGAACCTTGCCAATGCATTCCATCTGAGGTGGTACTGGACCGAGGAGAGGGGGCAATTCGAGCTGATTCCCCGTCGCTCCGGAGCGGCCGGAGCCTGGTGAAGCAGCTCTTAATCGACAGCTCGGAATACCAGCACTTACATTGCTGGCATCTTTCTGGGCTGTTATCTGATGATGACAGGCAACAGCCCGGACATTTCTGAACGGCAGCCGCTGTCCATGTCCAGTGTCCACTGTTCACTGTCAACTGTTCATTGTCCAGAGCCCTCACTGCAAATGATAAGCTAGCCTTAAGGGTCGCTGATGCGTCATTGGAGCAGTGCAGTGGACACAACGACAGGGCTGCCATTCACACGCACTGCAGAACAAAGAAAGAGAGAAAGAAAAGGTGCTTCTGCCAGCCTTCTGAGCAGTGCCTTTAACTTGTCCCCTTCTCTTCTGCTGTGCAGTCTTTCTGAGCAGTGCCTTGAAGTCATCCGGTGTGTTGCTTGGCTGGCAGGTTTGGCTTTGCGTTGGCGCATGGCACGCTGGCTGACACCTTGGAGCAGGCCTGGCGAAGATTTGTTGAAGATGCTGATTTCAATGGAAGACATGGTGCTGCTGCTGATGATGATGATGACGACAATGACGAAGTTTTTTCCTCTTGGAAGCCCCTACGGCTCGCAGTGGACAGTTTGGGAAATCTTCTGGTTGTAGCTGTTATTTTCTTCAGGGTTTTCTTGCACTTCTGTTTGTGTCTTTCGGTGACATTAGAATCATTAGACGATGAGTTTGAGGGGCGATTCTCATGGCAGCGGCGACAGCTTGGAAGATCTGCTCGCCGGGAGCTATGAAGATGCAATGGATGCTGCTGAAGCAGCCACGGAACGTACACCAAGGGATGAGGTGCAGAGTGGACCGCCAACGAAGGAGGAGCTGATGCCAAAGGGGCCGCCGCCGCCCTTGGCGGTCAACCAACCTCCCGGCACTGTCCACTGTCCTCCTGTCCACTGTCGTCCTGTCCCAGCTGATACACCTGCTGACAGTGACAGTGAAACCTCCTCCAACCCTCCGCCTCGCTATCGCTGGCCGATCAAAGTTCAGACAGATGAGAATGGAGATAGGGTTCCCATGCGTGTCGCTGGCCCGCATATGGCCAGTGGGCGTTTCGCTGCTTCCAGTTCAAGCAGTGACACCGAGTCTTCGGAGGACAGCAGTGATGGAGAAGGGGCTGTCAGTGCTGACAATGGCCCTGAGAGAGAAGCCGGTTATTGGTCTGATACCAGCCTCTGGCTGGAGGAGGGACCAGAGCTATCAGAGGCTAGGGAACGGCTCCTGAGCCTGTACCGTTTGGAAATGCGAGAAACACAGCCAGCCCTCAACAACAGGTGTTTGGGAGCCCGTGTGGGCTCGCTCCGCAAAGTCCTCAATGCTGGCAATTGGGCAACAGTGCAGAAACATGCAGGAATTGCCCTCAGAGGAGAGCGGCGCCGACAGTGGTCAGTCTTCGAGCATGAGGCCACACATGCGTGGCATTCAGGCCAGCCAAGAAGCCGGAGCAGGTCGCGAATTTCCACGAGTGATTGCTCTCTGTGTCAGCTGGAATAGCAGTCCACTGTCCACTGTCCACAGTCACATACATGATTGAGACCTCCCAGCAGTGCATGTTACTGGGAGAAATGTATCCAAATGATGACTGATGGACTTGTATAGTGCTGCCCTAATAGCAGCTTTGATGCATCACAGCATGGCCATCTTTGCTGCCCGGAATTCCAGCCCTGCTGCTGGCATTTGTTTTCTGTGCTATGTATCCCTGAAAAGCGGGGACAGCTGAAACATGTGTGAATGCCAGCCACTGTTCACTGTCCACAGTCACACTGTTACTAACAGTGGGACTGTGGACAGTGTTTGCAGTATGAAAGCATCCATACGATGAGCTCTGGACATACTAGCTGCCATTCACAAAGACTTTTCCATCGCTTTTCTGCTGCAAAAAGCTGTTGCACTTGCCTTGATCACGGACTGCAACCCTGGATAGAGCCCTACCCCAAGACCCAAACATTAACCCCAAACTTGCGAGCCCCATCGCCCAAAAGCAGCAGTGGACATTTCCTCGTCTTCTCCTCCTCCTCCTCCTCCTCCTCTACTACTACTACTACTACTACTGCAACTATGACTTGCTACAACTTCCATCAGAACTGCTTCTCTACTTCTGAGATACAGACATCGAAAACTTGCCTTTACCAAGCAGAGCTCCTACCCAGCAAGTTATGTGGTGTCCGCACTGTGGAGATTTCGGCATTGCCGCAGTTTTCCACAGTGCGGACACAACTCAACTTCAGGACTCTGTATACACCGTTGGCCGGGTGTAGAGGCAAGCGTGCCTAGAAATGTGTGTTGTGCAGACCCAGGCTGGGGGGTCAAATTGCAATTGCACTGGCATGTCGGCACGAGAAAGTTGGGAGGCCTGCTACAATTCACTCCAGTGAGCTTTTTTGCCCACGTCATTCTGGGTTTGCTGTTCTTGTGAGGCTGTCATCCTGCCTGCTGCTCTGCCTCGACGGAGTGGTGCCAAACGTGGAGTTGGGTGCTGAAGGCCAAATTGGGTTACATGGGATACATATATGCCTGTCCTGGTCCTTGCTCCTCGGACCCCTCCTACTTCTACTACTGAAAACCCAGCACCAAAAACCTTCAACTCTCCATCAACTGACACCCTAACCCATGTGATCTTTGTGGAGTGGCAGCCATTTAAGGGGTATGTGTGTGGATATATGTATATGTATATATATATATATATATGCACATAGACTGCGACTACTACAACGGCTACTACTCTACTACTACTACTACTACTACTGCTACTACTACTACTACTGCTACTGCTACTTCTACGACAACAATTGCTACTGCTTCTGCTACTGCTGCTGCTGCGGCTACTGCTACTACGACCACGACTACTACAACTGCTACTACAACAACAACTACTACTACTAACACTAGTACTACTACTACTACTACTACTACTACTACTACTACTACTACTCCTGCTGCTGCTACTACTACTACTACTACTGCAACTATGACTTGCTACAACTTCCATCAGAACTGCTTCTCTACTTCTGAGATACAGACATCGAAAACTTGCCTTTACCAAGCAGAGCTCCTACCCAGCAAGTTATGTGGTGTCCGCACTGTGGAGATTTCGGCATTGCCGCAGTTTTCCACAGTGCGGACACAACTCAACTTCAGGACTCTGTATACACCGTTGGCCGGGTGTAGAGGCAAGCGTGCCTAGAAATGTGTGTTGTGCAGACCCAGGATGGGGGGTCAAATTGCAATTGCACTGGCATGTCGGCACGAGAAAGTTGGGAGGCCTGCTACAATTCACTCCAGTGAGCTTTTTTGCCCACGTCATTCTGGGTTTGCTGTTCTTGTGAGGCTGTCATCCTGCCTGCTGCTCTGCCTCGGTGGAGTGGCGCCAAAGGCGGAGTTGGGTGCACCCGCCGTGAACTGACACCCTAATTAACTGTCCTAACCCAAGTGTGATTTTTGTGGAGTGGTGGCTAACTAAGGGGTATGTGTGTGTGGACATACACTGCTACAACAACAACAACAACAACAACAACAACAGCTACTACTACTACTACTACTACTACTACTACTACTACTACTACTACTACTACTACTACTACTACTACTACTACTACTACTACTACTACTACTACTACTACTACTACTAGGACGACGACTTCTACAAATAGCTTCTACTATGACAACACCTACTTCTGAGCTGCAGACATCGAAAACTTGCCTTTACCAAGCAGTGCTCCTACCCAGCAAGTTATGTGGTGTCTGTGCTGGGGAGATTTAAGGAAGCGTTGCTTGAGTCTCCCAAGCACGGACACAACTCAACTTCAGGACTCTGTATACACCGTTGGCCGGGTGTAGAGGCAAGTGTGCCTAGAAATGTGTGTTGTGCAGACCCAGGCTGGGGGTCAAATTGCAATTGCACTGGCATGTCGGCACGAGAAACTTGGGAGGCCTGCTAACACATCATTCTAGGTTTGCTTTTCTTCTGAGGCCATCATCCTGCCTGCTGCTCGGCCTCGTGCCCCACCCACCCAGACATGTGCACACCTGTGTTTTTGGCTATCAGCAGCCAGGCTGGAGAACCGCTGGCGGCTGTTTTGGTTACCAGCAGCCAGGCCGGAGAACCTTCACATCCAAATCTGGGCCCGGCCCCTACCTAGCCCCTAGAAGCCAGCCGCATGGGAGATTATAATGACAAGCCAGGTGGGCGACCCTTCACATACTTTCTGGGGCCCGGCTTGTCATTATAATCCCCCTTGCTGCCGGCTCCTAGCCACCCCCTAGAAGCCAGGCCCCAGAATGAATATGAAGGCAGTCAGCCCCGGCCTCTGAGAGGAGATAATGACTTTATAATGACTTTTGTCATTTGTTCCGCCGGCTCCTAGTACTACGTTAGGAGCCAGCCAAATTAATGACTTTTGTCATTTGTGAGCCCTGCTAATGACATTTGTCATTTGTTTTCCGGCTGCTGATTCAGGTGCTGGCAAAGCTTTGGCTCAAATTTTGCTGCAAATGTCGTGGAAGAAGCCATGTGTTCAATGGCAAGACGACTACAATGAAAAGTCAACCTGGAAGCAGCTTCATGCAGGAGCTGAGCTTGTGTTGGGATGGAAGAAGCCTGCTGCGGGGGAAGTGGCAGAGCCTGAGCCTGGTCCTTTAAAGAAGAGGAAAACTACTGACTGGAAGCAGTGCGGAGCTGACAGTTACAGTTTGCTGTCCACTGTTTCCTGTTCATCTTCTTCCCCTTCTTGGAAAAAGCCAGACATTAACGTGTCACAGGATGCGAAGCCAATAACTCAGAAAGCTGGCAAAACTGTTCGGCATCATGTCTCCTTGGATGTCCCCATGCTGTAATTGGTGGCTACAATGGACGAGGAGGAGCGTGTCATGACAGAGTACAAGAAGAAGGCACTGGATCCAGAGCGAATTGCCAGAGTGTTGCTGGGGGCTTGCAGTTGTAAGAGCAATTGCTATGGCGTCTTCAAACCAGCAAAGATTCTGGAGGTTTGCCAATTGTGGCACTCAATGTCAGATGAGTCCCAGCACCACTTCTTTAATGCACAATGGGAGAGCAGTGCTGAGAATCATTGCCTGGATGACTCTGATGGAGAGCAGCTGGCTCACCGCACAACCTGGTATTTGGCAGGGCATCAAGTGTGTTTGCCAGGGTTGTGCTCCCTGCTGGGTGTTGGAAACAAGGCCATGGCAAAGAAGCTGCAGGGGGTAATTGATCAGCGCCGCAAAATCAACAATTGTGAGCCAGTGGCTACAAGGCCTCCCTTGCAGCGGAATTTGACATGCATGTTTTTTTTGGATCTCTACCACCAAAGTGCAGAGGATTTGCCTGAAACTTTGCAAGTGCAGCATGTGGATGACAATATCTCTGCAAGCACGGGTGAGCAAGACTGCGATGCTCCTGTATACATGCGGCAAATATCCAGTGAGTCAGAGATCTTCTCGTGGACACCTGAAGCAGCCATTGTTCAAAACATCATGGCACTGTCCACTGTCGATCTGTCCACTGTTCCAGTCCGGCATTTGCCACCAGGCAAGCTCATGACTTTGTTTTGGCAGTTTCAGGCCTGGTGTGACGCCGTGCAAGGAATGGCTGGCCATAACCAGGCAATTCAAACGCCGTCATGGTCGACATTCTGGAGAGTATGGTGGGACAAGTGGTCGTCTGTGCTGAAGTTCCGAAAGGTTTCGCAGCACAAAGAGTGCAACACATGCCCCTGTCTCCGTGAGAAGTTACATGGAGGCTTAGCTGAGCATTGCACTTTCTTTGAGATTTCAGTTCCTTTGTGCCCATGTTGTTTGTGAGCACAAGTAAGGAAAGAAGGGCAGCACCAAGGAGAAGATGGCACTTGCACGAGACTGGCGTGAACATCTTCGTGCCCAATACCATGATCGCCTCATCTACTGGAGCCTGCGGTGGGCATCACGGGCGTCGTTGGACGTCCTGACCATCATCATAGATTCCATGGATCAAGTCAAGACAGCGTGGCCTCAGTACAAGTTTGCACGCAAGCCGCATTCATTGGAAAACCTGCAGAGGCCACGAGTCATACTGCCTGCTGTTCTCTGTCATGGCTGGTGCACCAATGTTTTCATTGCAGATGAAGCTTTGCACCATGGGGCAGCATCTTTTTGTGAGTTGATTGCCCGCAGCCTGGACAATGTGGCAGAGATTGCTGAGAAGACGGGCCGGGCATTCCCGCGACACCTTGTCGTGCAGGCGGACAACACCACGGCCCAGAACAAAAACTCGCTGGTGTCATTGTTCCTCGCCCATTTGGTTTCAGAGGGCAAGTTTTTGACGTGCACCTTTAACTTTCTGACAGTGGGACACACCCATGAAGATGTGGATCATTTCTTTTCCTTGATCCTGTCCACTGTCCTCCGTCCTTGCCGGTTTGAGGTGCCAGATGAGTTGGTGGCCCTTTTGAAGGAAAAGATGGAAGGGTTTGTGTCTGGAAAGGGGGAGGCGCTGTATGTGGAGCAAGTGGTGCACATCAGGGACTTTGACACCTGGCTTGGGCAACTCAAAGTGACGCTTCGCAACTGCTTTGTTTCCAGGGCTGGAAGGCTGGCCACCCACTCATTTGTTTACAAATGCCGCTGTCACTTGACGCCCAGAGAACTGGAGCAGCTGCCTCCCAGCCGGCGTGGTGTGGAAGAGCATGACCATGATGTGTTCGCTCTCACGAAAGGACGCATGCATGCAACTTCTTTTCATGCTCCTGTCCTGGCCCTCCCGCGAAGGAGAGTGGAAGACTGTTCACTGTCGCCTGTTACCTGTGACTTCAAGATTCTCGCAGAAGGGGCCGACAATGAGAAGTTACTCAAGAAACTGGAGAACTTGGCTGACACACTTGAGTCCCTGCCGCATGATTTTCTACGTGCTGTTGCTCAGCTCTGAAATGCATTGGCTTTGTCTTAAATCCATTTTTTTTCCGAGGGCTTATGTTGATTTGCCATGCCCTTGAATGCCCAGGTTCCACTATTGCGTGAACGTTGTGAACGTCTCCAAGCGGGCCGCGTTGCTGGGGTAGATGAGGACCCACCCCCGCTGAAGTGGTTAGCTGCAGCGGCACCAGAGCGAGCTGAAGTTCCATTGACAAGGAACATGTACTATGAGCATTTGCCTGACACTTCCTGGCAGCTGCTGACGACGTTTCATCGGTTGCCCCGCCGGAACAGAGAGGAGTGACAAATGGCTCATGAGCAGTTCAATTGTGCTGTTGTGTTTTCGTGCATTCCTTGCAGAGTCAGAAGTTGATGTTGACCTGTTCTCCGCAGCTGTCGACGGTTCACTGTCGACTGTTCACTGTCCCCCTGTCCCTGTCGTGGCTAGCATGGCCCACGTAAGTTGGGTGGAAACTGCCGAGTCCAAGGCAGTTGTGGACAAGGTGAAGAAGAGCATCTTGACAGCTGTCGGTGGCTCCTTGGACCCAGAGAGCTTTGATTGCGTGCATGTGATTGATTTCATCCAGACGAAGTACCCGGATCCGGACCTGCTGAAGAACTGCTTGGAAGGGCTGTATCAGAGAACCAGGCTGGTTGACCCTACTTGGGTGCACAATGCCACGGTGGATACAGTTCCAGCACCACCAGGGCCGCAGCAGCCTGGCAATGAGGGATGGTTGTTCATTTGGCAACTTGGCCACCAAGATGGGAGTTCGCTCAAGGGGCGGTCCAACATGGTGAACATCTTGGAGATAGCATTCAGCTTCCTGGAGAACACTTACAACAGTGTCCAGAACCCTTTGGATGTGCTGTTTTCTGCTCCAGCTGGAAGCCCCATTGAAGATTTTTCTGTGAAGTTCAGTGGTGGCTATGGCAGGTCCCTGGCCATCAAGATGATTCTGGTGGCAGTCATGGACTTCACCAATGAAGAGCTGCAGGCCCTGTTCCCTGTCCTCTGTTCACTGTTTGCTGTCAAGTTTACCAACAACCCAGCTCCCACGGAGGACATGCAGAGGTATCGAAGTCTTGCAGCGAAATTCCAGGTGAGCGAAAGTGCACGCCCTGATCCGATTCAGATTTACACCATGCTAGCGGAAAGTCTTGCAAAATCGGGGATGGACGTCGCTCACGGGCTACCAGTGAAAATCAAACAGTACAACAGCCTCTTAAGTGTCCAAAGCCAAAACATTTCAGAGCTTGAAGCTCGCGTCATTTGCATGCTGCCACATCAGACGCCGAAGTTCGTGGAAGTGCTGAAGTATCACTGGCAAAACTACAAGAATGCCGAATCGGCCGTGCCGATGAAGTTCTTCGGTCGATCTTCTACCTTCAGCTCTGAGGTGCCGCCGGAGGCGGCCGGCGTCTGGAAGGAGATCCTCAAGTCGGGCCCGGAGAAGAACGAGTGCTTCCTGTTGCTGCTCATCGGGGTGTTTGTCAAGAGCTTGAAGGATGCGCTGCGCATGAAAAAGAAGCCAAACCTCCGGTTCCAAGCTGGTCGCTTCCGAGTGAACGACCCTGTGATTGCGTACCAGCAGGCGTGTCTTTGGGTGCACTTCAAGCCAGCCATGCAGAAGGAGATGTCTGCCCCTGACTTCGACCAGCTTTAGAAGAGCTTTCTCCGTGGAGGCCTTGATCGTGAGCTCGTGGATCGTTGCAAGGCCATGAACCCAACTCTGAAGTTGGCATACTTCCGCTTCATCTACACGTTCCTTGGAAAGGAGGCTCCCATTGTCAAGGAGAATGTGGAGCTGGAAGCAGCACAGGAAGCAGCAGAGCTGGAGCAGGAGAAGGCAGTTGGGATAAACAATATTTTGAGTTTGGGGTTCTGGGGTGGGTTCTGTGTCCAGTGTATGGTTGGAGGTGCAACTTTTGATCAGGATCCAGTATTGTCATTCTTCATGGGGGGGCCTGCTTTTGTAGTTCACGTGACTATTGATGCATCTTGTGGCTGTTGGTGGGATCTAGGGTGTAATGCACAATCACGGTTGATAGCCGTGGTTCATGATTTTTTGTTGATGCATGTTACAGCTTCCGATTGGAGCTATGGTGTAGTGTAGTGAGTAATCATGGTTGACAGCTGGACACTGCTTTGTAGTTGATGTTCATACAGATGCATTTTTCAGGTTTTGGTTGAAATCTAGGGTGTGATGAACAATTGTGGCTGATAGGTGGGTTTTGTAGTTGATGGTGTTCTCGATGCATGTTGCAGCTGGTGATTTGGATGCCTAGTGTAATGTATGTTTTCGGTTGATGGGCGGACATGTAGTTGATGTTGTTCTTGATTTATGTTGCTTGCATTCCCTTCCAATCCAGCAGGCAGCCTTGCGACTCTTCACTGCGAAGCTTGACAAGGACACACCCATGTGGACTAAGTACGTTTCTGCTCTGGCCGATCACACCTCTTCCCAGAGAGTTGGCAAGGTGGACTTCCTCCGTTCTCAGGACAAGCAGTTGGCAGACGCCATTGAGGCCCAGGCTGATGTCCAGTTCCCTGTCAAGTACCTTGCGACTGGTGACAGTGTGGCACCCTTCGTAAGCACTTGCGCTAGTGCTTGGAGTGAAAAGCAAGTCCTGTCCACTGTCAGCCTTTGACTGCCCCTGGCTCCAGTGCCATGCGAGCATTGAAAGAAGCAACTCGGCTGGTCGCTGATGCATGCGCCCACTGCCCAGAGAGAACAGTTGGCATCGTCATTGCCCCGAATGTGGCTGGTCATGGGCACACGTATGACGAGGTTGAGATTCTGAAAGTGCAAGATGAGGCAGAATCCTTTATGAGACAGGATGCATATGGCCTCAAAGTGCGCCGTGGACAGTTCTTGTTCAGTTCAGACAGCATCAACTCGCGCACGAGGTCTTGTGTGCACCCGTTCCTCATTTGCTTGAGTGACCATGTCAACGCCGAGACTGGTGATCTTGTGAGTTTGTTCCAAGGCAGCCAGCTCTGGCACAGCAGGGCGGTGACTGGCATCAAAATGAAGCCCAACAACGAGTATGTGGTGCCAGTTCAAGGTCAGACTGCCATTTCTGTAGAAAATTTGGCAAAGGCACAGCTGCACAAGCAGCACATCGCTGGTGTTGACCTCATGGACAAACTCAAAGAGACGCTGTGGAAGGGGATGAACCTTACTCAGCAGCATGGGGCGGTGTTCGTGGACTTGCTGCCATATGATGACTCTGTCCTTCTGTCCGCTGTCCAAGGTTCAGCTCGTGCAAGGCCAAAAGAACCGCAGGAGATGGTGGTGACCTGCTGCTGGGCTCGTGGTGATCAGGATTCTGACATCCGCGTGAAGAATGCAGCGTGGCTTTCTGGGGTCGTCCATCGAGGCATGGAGCGGCTGGTGAGGCAGAAGCTTCTGTGCCTCCATGGTTTCACCCTGAAAGAGTATCAGCCTGAAGCCGCCAAGCCGACCACTGACCCAAGCCTTTACCACTTGACTTTTCCATCAGCGGACGGGAACTTGGCAATGCGGCAGACTTCGTTGGATGAGTGGTCGCCCAAGTTCGCTCGCTTGAAGAAGGAGTTGGACGCTTTGATTGAGAAGCACAACAAGGCATTTAACTCCTCAGGTTGCCCATACAAGGCTGATGGACGCAAGCGACCTGCAGAAGCTGCAGACACAGAGGAAGATGGCGAGAGTTTACCTGATGATTGTGTTGTGGAGTCCATTGAAGCCCTTGGCAAAAAGCAAGGTGCATTGACAACTGTGCACAGCAACCAGCCAGAACTGTTCCGCTTGATCTTAACGTCCAAGGGCCATCTGTACATTCATGCCTTGGAGGATGGCATTGTGTCTGCAAAGAAGGCTTTGTTCCAGACCTTCGGCGAGTACCACACCGGTGATGCGGAGATTCAGAAGGCCACAGATCGCAAGGCATTGCTTTACCATTGGACAGTGGACTCAGCAGACCATGAGGCAATTTGGGGTCACCCTTCGAGCTGGGACCCACCTTTCCAGAAGAGCAAGGCGACCTTGCGGAAGTTCATGGACTACCTCGCCGAGCACAATGTCGTCACGTTCGATGTGGCTTGTCATGAACTGTCAGTTGAGGAGCCAGATGGAGTCTCAGTGAAGCAGGTTGAAGGCTGCGCCTTTGAGCCCAAGAAGTTGCCAGGCCGCACAGTGGCGGACCTCGCCAACTGTGGCAGTTTGCTGCCTTTTAAGGCAGTGGACTGGGAGAAAGGGGAGAGCAAGAATGGCACCATGCGGTTGTGCATGGTATTGAACTATGAGGATTCTCAGCAACAGAAGGGCATCTTTCCGAACAAGCCATGCTGGATGCTGGTCAAGCCAAAGCGCAGTCTGAAGGGCAAATGCTTCTTGCTGTGTGAGCCAAGCACGTGAAGCAAGTGCACTGTCCACTGTGCACTGTCGTCTGTCTCACATCTGACCAGCGAGTTTTGTTTCGCAGCACGGAAAACTCTTCCAGCCTTGTTGCATGTGCGTTTGTCGTGGGTGATTTTTGTGTCGCTTGCTGCTGCTGCTGCACGTTGCCAACCCTCTTTTGAGCTTGAGTGTCAAGCAAGTGCCCCTTGTCCACTGTTCCCTGTCGTCTGTCGCCATGGCTTCCTTCTTGAACGCTTTCCACGACATGGAGGAAGATCTTGCAGTCGACGAGGCTTGCAAGGCGGCAGATGCCGAGGTGAAGGCGGAGAAGCTCGTGCAGATGGCATCTCCAGTGGGCACTGGCGGAGGGAGCAGCCAGCCGGCAGAGTTTTCTGAGTCAGGTGGCAGCAGCCCGCCCCTCCACACACAGGAGCCGCCAAAACCGACGACTTCGCATGCACTGAACATTCGCAACGCTATGAAGCCTAAAGGTGCACACACAGCTCCTGAGAAGAAGCGTGGCCCTGACTCCCCGAAGAGGGCACCAAGAGGCAGCAAAGACACGTTCGCAGGACGTCGTCCCCCGATTAGCGTAGCGAAGCTCGAGATCTACAACGAGATGAAAGCGGACTACCATCGCATCCGGAAGGCTCTTTCCGAGCAGGGCACAAAGAAAGGCAAGAAGAATGTGACTTTGTCCCAGGAGTCCTACTGGCGACACATGCAGAAGGCCATGGGTGACGTCGAGGGCTCAGCCATGGAGCGTTTCACTCAAGCTTCACAG
>CAJNDT010005952.1:394317-471305 GCA_905221615.1 Symbiodinium sp. CCMP2592
CTGGATCCCCGGGGCGTGAGAATCTCGTTTTAGACTGTAGGATGCAGATCGCTGTACCCGTGGACATAATCTAAGGGTCCGTGTACCCATATAGATATAGAGATACATGAGCCCCAAAAGTACCTGTATAGGGACTACATTAAGGCCAATGTATATACTATATGAGTACATGGACCCTTAGGGATACTGTTCCCTAAAAGCTCTGGATTCCACGTGCATCTTTGGCCTAAACAGCCTGTAGCTGGGATAAGATGGGGCCCGAAATAATTAGCTACCTATAATATTTTGGGGGTTCCTTATTGTATGTATGTAGCATAATGGGCCCCGAAACCCTATTCTATGAAGGCTCCTATAGTATAGTACCCTCATAGATCCCTTAATGTAGCCCTTAATCGACCCCCTTGAAAGGGACCCTATTCTAATTATTAAGGCTCCTATAGTAGTCTTTCTGGTTCATTGTGTGAGAGCCTTGTCAGATGGTCGAAGCCATCGCCACAGTTCATGCATCTCGGCCCGCAACAAGTGTCTCCCGGCACAGGAGGCTTACAGAGAATCATATGATAGTATATTATGGTATACTATAGTATGTTTTCGTATGACAGTATAAAATGCGAGAGCTGATTTGTGAGATGTCGTGCAGCCTTAGCAGACAGCAGTTTACGTTGCTCCGCGGCCTTACGGTGCTGAGGGTGTGGGATCAAGTGTAAGGGTGGGTTTTGGTTTTGGGGTTCAGGCTGGGGTGTAGGTTTGTTCGCCTCCTGAGCCATACTATTTTACCCTGAGGGTCCATGTACTCATATTGTATAGACATTGGCCTTAATGTAGTTAATGTAGTCCCTATACAGATACTTTGGGGCTCATGTATCTCTATATGGTACATGCACCCTTAGGGTTACATGCACCATGCATGCGAATCTGACAGCGCAGAAGCTATCATCCGCGAGACGAGTGTAAAATATGCGCAACCTGACAACCTCGGTAATGTGCCACAGACACCTGGGACAAACGCAAGATGACCCACCGTAGCCACCCATCAGACAAGCGTAATACGAAAGCCTTGTATCCCAAACCCCCAGCCAAAAGCATCATGGCACCAAGCCTGTTAAGCCTCAGACCCAAAACCCAAGCCCTAATTCAGGCTTGTCACCCCGTCATCGTTTACATGCCCCAAGCCCCAAACACGACTGAGGACCATGGTATCGCCCACCGCGACATCAAATGCACCTCTGCCAAAAATATGGGATGGTTCTGGAATGGGGGCTCTGGGGTTTAGAGGTTAGGGTTTAGTTCACGGTTTCGATGCAGAGTTTCGTGCTTCAGGGTTTCGGCGTTGGTTCTTTGCGTTTGGCCATCAAGTTTCTGCCTATTTCGCCATGTGAGAGTTGGAGGAGTGGGTTCGTTAGGGTTTAGGGGTTCGGGTTTAGGGGTTCAGGGTTTAGGGGTTATGGTTTGGGGGTTTGGGTTTAGGGGTTAGGTAAGACAGGGCCGGTGGTCGCAAATGCTTCGGGATTGCGTGCCTACGGAAACAACGGTATCGGTCGGGGAGCTTGGACAAAACGCACCGGTACCGTACCTGCTTGTCTCCCACCCACTGTGTGCCAGGCTAGTGTCTGCAGTTTGCAGTAGCTGTCTCCTCTCAAATCCTGCTTGGGTTGTTGATGGTCTTCCCCTAAACCTTAGGTACGGCCCCCACTCAGTAATAGTTGAAAAATATTCATAATATAGATATATTTGGACCTTAATAGAAGCCCTATTATAGACTCTTACTGTAAGGGGGCCGTACCTAACCTAAACCCTAAACCGACTTTGGCGCCCCTGAACGTATTCTGCATCGTAATGGAATTGTCAGGCACAGGGGGCCCACTCCTCGTATCGCAAGAAGTACTATCCTTATGATAGTGGCCCCAGTCAAAGTAACATATTCCCCAGGGGTCCAAGTACCTGATAATCATATACTCTCCAAAATCCTAACCTACGTAACTACGATCCCAAAACCGAGTACCTGATTATTGGGTCCTTTGGACCCTTGGGGATTTGGCTGGCAAAATCTCAAGAGTCAGAAAGACCTGGGCTTGTTGAGTTTACTGAGCTACAAAGTGAGACAGTCGCGTGGGGACATCTCTTTATGCGAACGGACTGCGATGCCTTGTCAAGTTCTAAGGTGTCACTATAAGAGCTGTGAGCAAGACCGTGTAAAGTGCAAGAGAAGGGGGCACGCTACGCGTCCCTCGACTCTAAGGGGGCATGCTACGCATCCCTCATCTTTACCTATCTATGTGACCGCCCACGCAACGTTTGGCTCAAGTCAATGCCCATAGCTAAGTGCTATAAGTGTCTTCTATCCTGAGCAATCAGAGCTATTCCGTTGCACAGACGAACCGCCGCCGGCAGTGAGTGCAAAAGGAACGGCCGCCGGTTCTGCCTGCATAGGATTGCACGTGTGGAAGTAAGATGGAGAGACAGGGTCCAGTCTGTGGAGAGTGCTAGCCAGCCACACCTACATTCATTACAGCTCTGGTGGGGAGAGCAGCAACCAAGTCGAGATCAATCCACCACGCAGGTTATCAGCCGTACGCGGCTCTGCCTTTCTACAGCAACGACTACTTGATCTACTACGACCACAATGAACTCAGGATCAAGCCAAGATACGACAATGACTTTCGGTGCCGATGTGGCAGCGCCAGCCGTTGGTGAGTCAACAGCTGATGACACAGTGGTGCAATCCGTTGATAGCTCCACGGAAGATGAAAAAGGTCAATCTTCTGCGCTTGCCATTGCAAAGGCAGTTCCCAAGGGGAAAGCAAAGAGTCTACCAAGAGCATCTACGCCTTCGCGTCCGACATCCACAGGTTCGAGGACGGGCAAGGCTTCAGAACGACGGGCCCAAGCGTCTGGTTTTCAGGCACCTCGGACTACGTCCAGGGCCAAGGACAAAGGAGTCAAGACCTTGGAAAAGAAGTCAAGACCATCATCTTCGAGAAGCTCTTCAGCACGATCGAGGACCTCAGCCACTCGTGGGCGTGACAAGTCCATGACGTGGAATCGGATGGTTACCAATCAACCACGCGATGCTGACGATCTGGATATGACTCTGGATACGATTCCTGCACGTGGTGATGCGTCGTCCGTGGCCACGCCTGCCATAGCCGATGGTCCGAACGCTTATCAGGAGCTGACGATTTCGCAACAGTTCGAAGCATCGAACCTCGCGCAGCAGATGTACTATCGCAGTCAGGTGCAAGAGTACGAAGGAATCGTCCAGACCCTGATGGACAAGATCAAGGAGATGCAACAAGAAGATGAAGGATCTGGAATTCGCATTGAAGAATTGGAACGACAACGTGACCATGCATGCTTAGCCATGAGGCACATAAACAATGTCAATCAGGAGATGAAGCGAGACTATGAAACAGCTTTGTTTCGCATGGATGAACAGAACTCTGCTCAACAACGTCAAGCACATGCCGTTGCCGAGGAGTTAGCTCAACAGCTACACGTGTTCCGCACGGAGGCAGCCACTAACTTTCTGCAGTTGGAGGCAAGAGCGCAAGGCGATGGTGAGCTTATGGCACGTGAGTATGAGCGTCTGACTCATGAACTTCATGAACATGCCAGAGAGAACTTGGTCCTCCGGTCAAAAACAGCAAGTTCGGAACAAGCCTTACAAGCAATGCAGGAACGATTCCACTTGGTCAAGAACCAGGAGTTGCGGGCTGTGAACGAGATCCAAGGGCTAGCTGGAAACAGCGCAGCCATTGATCAAGAACGCTTTCGGCTTCGCGAACGTCTTGGAGAAGAGGAAGAGTACCGCAAAATGGCTGTGAAGAGGATGCAAGAAGCAGAGGACCGACTTCATCAGAATGAAGATCATGCAAGGCGATCATTGCCTACCTTGCACGACGAGCTGAGTGAACTCATGAAAACGCTCAAAGCACAAGAAGATCTTCAAGCGAGGACACGCAGCGAATTGGAGGCAGCGCGGAACTCCAACTATGGAGGAGCGACACGGCCTTCAAGCATGCCCATGTCTTCGAGGACTACTGAGTCTGGCTGGGCGCACGTAGGAAAGGAAGTAGTGCCTGCATTTTCCGTAGGAGGTGAGGTACGATCCCCTGAAATACGGTCCCCAAGTCAAGTTAGTCCAGTCGCCAAAGAGAAGTTCGCATTCTCGGAATCGGACAAGGACAAGAAACTTGTGATGGATGGAATTCCATTCACCGGTGGAAACTTCTTCACTGGCCGCAGTTCAATGCCAATCGTGGCGGATGCAATGCCCGAGCACCACGTGCCAGGTATTAGCAGCCCAGCGCTTGCGCGTTCCACGCCTAGTGCAGCCACCTTGTTTGGCATACCAAGCGGATTTCATGGGAAAAGTGATGCGGCAGCCGTGCGTGATCGACAGCTACGCGAACTCTTGGAGGATCGCGGGATGTTGGGATCGAAGTCCACAGCATCCGCCAGCTCCTCAAGACCTGTTGGTGTCGACGGTATCACCGCATCTACGAAGGGCAACGACCTCATCGGTCCCCCTATTGCCTATGACGATTCCATTCATGAAGCAAGGAGACGTTAGATCGAGAAAGAGGTCGCGGAACGGTACGAGGAGAAGATTGCCGATCTGCGAAGCGAAGTACTCAAGGCCCAGAAAGCCGAACAACGTCTCAGAGCTGATCGTGATGAGGGGAGATTATTCGCTGAAACGATTCAGGAGGATAATGGAGACGATGACGGTGACGAGGCTGGCGACGAGAACGAAGATGGAGAGCACGATGAAGGAACCGGCACGGGGTATGACCCTCCTGACCCGCCTGATGATGATGATGATAAGAAGAAAAGCGGTGGAGGCAAACCTGAATCGGATCCTGGCTCGCATGGGCGTGATCCTGATGGAGACGCGGATCCTGAAGTCACAGAGGTGAGAATTTCCAGGAGGGAAGCCGACAAAGTGACCGTTCCTCCATGGCCTACTCTCACTCATCTCAACAACTGGAGATCCGTGTGCACGGCCAATGTCTTAGGAGCATCAGCCGACCCACATCATGAGGACTGGATGTTATGGCTGGCACCAGCGTTCAACCCATTCCCTGATGTCGAAGCATTGAATGATTCAGGACACAAGACGTTCAAGAGCATAGACGTCAAATTGGGGATCGCCATGGTCGCAATGCTACGTGCCGGTGGTGACAAATCAGCTGACCTGTACCTTGAGGTGAACCGGAAGGCTAACGATTACATCAGCAGGCCCGACGGGAAGATCATCAAAGGACGACAAATCATTGCGATGATGTATGAAAGATTTCGAACGCACGATCGTCTCGACATGATCATCACTCTTGAGTATTTGGTGAAGCTCCAGTACCAAGGCGACAACAAGCTTCATACGTTCAAGCAGACGTGGTTGGAAGTTCGGGGACGGATGAGACCAGAGGACATTCCATCCAAAACAGCTCTCCGTGATTGCTTGTACAGCAAGATCAAGGACTCGCCCGCAATGAAGATGGAGTTGGGCATGCATTACGAACACTTGCCCTACAATCATGAAGACCGATCGTACGACAACCTGATGAAGATCATTGACCGTACTATCATGCGGAGACGAGAACAGTCAAATCTCACTCAGACCCAAATCGGCTTGCGCCAGATGCTTGAGGGCAAGGATTTGCTTGCTGCACCGGCCAAGGTACCCGAGAAAACCTACGCCTAACGCAGCTCCATCCGCCAAGTCAAGGCTTCGCCGACCAGCCGCTAAAGCAACACCCTGTACTACCTCAAGCAAAGCAAGATCATGCGAAGACAGCCAAAAGCCAGAAAAACGATAGTGAGTCAAGCCAACAGAAGGTGGACAAATAGCAAGAAATGCAAATCCGCTGCAAGTTCCATTTCACAGATGCAGGTGTCGAAATGGCGATAATTGTCCATTCAGTCAGTCACTCGAAAAGCTCCAGAGCGACCCTTCAACGCCGAGGACGAGAACTCCAAGTCCATCTGGAAGGAGGAGGAAACAGGATATTGCTACTCGTTCAAGACACAGGCTCGTGCTCAAGAGAGAATTCCCTTTTCAAGCATGAGGCAAGCAGCTACCCCAGCTCCGGAACCAAAGGCAAAAGCTAAAGCTAAATCCGAAACGAAGGCAGCTCCAGCAAGCCGAAATGCCAAGGCCAAGGCACTCCCTGCGGCACCCGCCATCAGATTGTGTCGAAGTGGAATCCATCAGCTCTCCGGCTATATGGAAGCGATCTTCAAGCAGATGAGGAGGAGTCAGATTGCCATCCGTTGACAGCGACGCTGATTCGGAATTGTTCAACAGATGACGAACCTCGGGACGACTACGTCGACCGAAAGGTACAAGCGCAATGTACATTTTCCAGACTTGAAGTTCATTTCTTCGTGTCCTAGAATATCGAAAGAAAACAAAGAGCGGAAGGTGAAGTACGTTCGACATGGAAGCGTTTTTCAATGATGAGGATCGCGCCGTGAGCTTGGAATTTGCCAAGCACAAAGCGAGATTGAGGGCAACATATCATGAGAGACTGGTTGACGACGATGATGATCAATGCGGAGGATCGAGTTTCATTCGTACGAATCCGGAACGCCTCGAGTGGAAGAAGTTTCGTTCTACGACGTGAGGAATTCCATCGTTGAGCGCGAACTCGATGCTGCACACAGCAAACGGATCATCATCAGGCGTTATTCAAATCATGGTTCAACCAGTCATCCTCAAGAAAGATCAAGTTTCTCATGGACACTGGGTGGTCAAACCTCATATCTCAGAGAAAGAATCGAGAAGCACAGTCTCGAAACACTCGTGACTCCAGAGCCCATATATTTCAGGACAGCCAATGGAATCACCGATACGATCTCGTGTCGAATTTCCCGACTGAGTCGTTCGAGGAACCGATCAACGCTTATGTGTGGAGACACCCGTCGGTGCTTTCCATAGCAGAGAGATGAACTTCAACTACGGTTTGTGTGGCCACCCGGAAGGAACCAATTCATGATCAACCCGCAGGCAAAGAATATCTCTGTTCGTGAACGGTGACATCCCGTCGTTCGTGTGCGGGATTTCTAAGTCATTGGTTCATGATGATCGGAGGCCAAGCATCACCGAAATCTTCAAAGTTGCGCTGCAGCGGGCAATGTTGACCGTCAGCGTCGCAGCTGCCGCTGAAGCTGCACCGAGCGAGATTGAAGCAGAAGAAGAAGGTGATGATCATGAACGACCTCCTGATCCTGAAACCCAGAACCTCCTAGAAGAAGTACCAGAGTCGAGGCCGGACGCCCTCCGGACGACGACCGAAGGAAAGGAGTGGTGAAATTCCCATTGGATGTGACGATGAGGTTGATCATTGATGTGAAGGCGACGGTGCGCCGAGCCGCAAGGCCAGAGTCGGAACACTGAAAGCCGAAGCTAAGACATTGGCACATCTGTGTACTCATCGCTACCGCAACCCATATTGCGAAATCGTGCATACGCGCGAAGATGAAGCACTTGCGAACCAACGAGGTGCATTCAACGTGTGATCAACACTGGGAGATCTTGTGACGTTCGACTTCCTTGACATGCGCAAGGCCGGCCGAAGCAGCATCGGCTCGATGACGGAGCACGTTGAAGTTCTGTCATCAGGGACAATCGCCACCAAAATTATGCGCAGCGATTCCAGGCTTCAAGGAGCAACTGACGAAGTCGTCATGCCATCAGACGCCTAATGGGAAGACGCAAGATTCATATGGCGTACAGTGATGAGCACCCAGAGTTCGATTCAGCTATGGCGCAGTTGAAGATCGTGATAGATCATTCCCTTCCAGGGAAACCCATAACACAATTCACTCGCTGAACGATCAAATCAAGAAGTGATCAACACAGTCGCAGCATCCATGCTACACGCCGGATTGCCCGCTCAATACTGGTCCTTTGCGCTTAATTGCGTGATGCAGAACCTCAACGTTGAAGACGTGGAGGGCGATGGCGATTCAGCATGGAAGCGAATGACTGGAAGGACTTCGAGGGAAAATCCATACCCTTTGGTGCCAAAGTCTTCTTCAAGCCGACGGACACAAGGCCGAAGACATATGGCAACAAATTCGATCCAAAGGGGATTCCAGGCATTTTTGCCGGGTACATCATCACTGCTGGTCAAGGATGGTCCAAGAAGTATCGCGTTTGGGATATGAAGGAATTTGCCAACGCAAACTTGTCGATGGACGCATCTGTTCCCAGGAAGTTGATGAGACCGTACGAGACAGAAGTTATCTACTTCCCAGAGGAGATACCGTTTCCCCTGAAAGCCGAGTACGAAGGATGAATTCAAACCATTAGGACTCAGGGACAACTGGGGGTTGCCCTCGCGGCAAAGGAGATAAAAGACGTCGATGACGGGGATTGACGGTTCCCGCCTGGGGAAAATGTGGCAACGGGGATGATGCATGATCAAGATGGTCTTCTTCCTCCAACCGGCTCCCGGAAGAGCCTGAGTTCCCAGGCCTGATCGCATCTTACATAGAGACGGAGCCGGCTGGTGAAAGTCCTCCATTCAGCAGAAACATGAAGCTTTGAAAATGGCCCATAGAGACAAGACCCTAAAGAAAAAAACTGACGAGATCTGGGTCACGTGCAGCCACCGCCTTCCGTCTGAACCAAATTCCTGGACAGATCGACGATCGCCCCGCTAAGCGTCCAACCGGTAGACTCATCCCGAAGGAGACTCGAAGAACACCTGAGAAGATGTATCAAGATCTTGAAAGAAAAAGAAGGTTGTCTCCCGAGGAGATTTGAACATTGGAGGAACCGGGGAAGAAAGGGGACGGCACTGGTTCTCTCAACCGATAGAAACTGTGAAAGCCTGCAGATCTGACAAAGGGGGGTCCGTATACGATCCGAAGTGACGGTCGACGAACTCTTCCTACACGGCGACCTATCCATTCTTATCCTCCGGAAGCATGGAAGAAGATGAGCGAAACGGAGAAGAAGGCAGCATACAAGAAAGAAAAGCGAGACAAAGCTCGAGTTGCCAAGAAAGACCGGAAGAAGGCTGTGATAGGAAAGAAGATAGTTACCAAGATGTTGGACAACATGATCTTTCCCAAGATTGTCCCATGTGAAGAAATTGATCTGCAACTCAACGTGTCCATTGATGACGACGATGGTTGGTCATGGGCACAGTCCTATGTGGATCAATACACACAGGAACAATTCTTGGCAGATGTTGTGCCGGCCGCTTCCGGCGCATATGGTCATGGATGATAACTGGATTCCTTCTATCCGTGTACGACTTCTCACAGAAACGTACATCGGAAAAGAAATCATGCAGGAGGATCGTGCTTCAATGCCATGGTCACTCGACCCGTCACACGCAAGGAGATGATCAACAATCCCAAGGCCATGGAAGCTTTCATGAAAGAATGGAAGGATTGTGGGACCAAGAGGTGTTTGACTTCTCAACTACGCGTGAATATGACGACGGTCGTCGCTGAGGCAAAGAAGAAAAGGTGAGAAAGTACACATGGCGCGAGTACATGGACTGATATACGAGAAGAACTATCAGCTCAAAGAGGACGATCCTGCCAGGAAGTTCAAGGGCGAGGATGTACTACTCGGTGATCAGGTCAAAGACCAGAATATGGAAGCCGCATTGTTTCAGGATTTGGGGAATTCCCCGTCTACCGTTTGACGCCTCACGGTGGCAGATTATTACGGATGCCTTCCTGGCAACGATTGTCCAGATGGCGGATGCTATCCAGGCATACATTCAGGCAAGATTGTCGGGCACTCCTGTTGGGTTGAACTGCCTGATGAAGCCTGGCATCCATCTGCGAACGGCACAATTCCGTAGACCGGTATGTCGCGCCTGATCAAAGCTCTATATGGACATCCTGACGCAGGAACCATGTGGGAAAACAACATTGCCATACCGCGGTACAGAAAGTAGGATTCAAGCCGATTGCGATGAATGGCCATCATTGTATTTTCACCCGCAAATGAAGCTCTTACTTGTTCATCTACGTGGATGATCTAAGATGGCAGGACCCAAAGAGAATCTACCCAAGGGTTGGGACATGCTGCGCAAGAACTCGATTGGAAGAAAAACGCCGCTGGGCTGTATCGGGGTTGTCGCATCTCCAAGGCGAGCAACGTTGCATGACAAAACGAAGGTGCAGACCGTTACCTACGACATGGAGACGTACCTGGACATGACATGTCAAGAAGTATGCGACGTGACTGGGTTCGATCCGACAAAATTCAAGACGGTACCATCGCCGAGTCCGGCTGAGGAGACTAAGGTCACTCGCTCGCTCCTCCGGCACAGTCAGGTAAAAGCATCGATGCACGTGTGTGGACACACCATGCCTGTTGATAAGGATGGTCGGCTCGTTCCGCCTCCACCTATTCCCAAGGGCCCGAGAAGAGGAAATCACGAGGCTAATCGCGGTGCACTTGCTCCGCAGGCAGCCAGCATTCTCATGAACTTGCTTTATGCCCGCGCGCATTTGCCGCTTTGATCTTCTGCGCAGTATCAACAATCTCGCACGCAAGATCACGAAATGGACCAAAGGAGGATGCTCTTCTTCATCATCTCATGGCCTATGTGCACCAGTCCAAACATCACATGATGATTGGATGGGTCGGGAACCTTGGAGGACTCGTCCATCGGCTGTTTGCAGATTGCGGACTATGCAGGTTGTGGAGAAAGTTTGAAATCTACCTCCGGTGCTCACATTGCACATTCAAGTTCTCATACACGATTTCCCTTGGCGGGACTTAGCAAAAGGCAGGGAATGCTTGAGTCATTCCACACCTGAGGCCGAGATTGTCCGCGGCCGACTTTGCCATGTCCACGTCTTGGATTGCTGCTATCACGTTGGGCAGCAGCTTGGGGGCAGACCCCAACTTCGTCTTCTACGACGACAACCAGACATGATCGGGGATTCGCACGGCAAGAATCCGACTATGCGTCACTTGGAACGTACCCACGTCATCTGTATTGGATGGATCATTCTATCTTTCAAGGTTACGTTTCTCTTGCCTATGAGGTCCACTGCCAAGATGTCAGCGGAACATACACCCAAGTCGTTCAAGGTTCCGTGTCCTGGACACATGCGTGTCAGCGTCATCAACATCTTCCGCCGGATCTCATCGGCTCCCAAGAGATTATGGATCTGATGCGCCCTACTCATTCCCAAAGGCACGGATGAGAAGGGTCAGCAGCACTACTCGTTTCAAGAGCGAGGTGCCTGTTTTCCTTACACGCAGACGCCGATCCTCCCTCAGGTGTTGTATCGCGCATGGATTGTCGAGTAAGGAAGGCTTGCAAGAACATGACAGTGTGGACCCCATCCTGGTTGTCAAGTTCCCGCGCATGTTGCGGGGGCCGCCTTCCGCGTTGCCGCCTGGTCGTACCTTCGGTCGACTTGGGATTCTTCGTGACAGGGCAGTGGCACCAGATGAGGATCGTGCTGCTATCCTTGACACACCGGGCAAGTCGAACGATTGTGGAGCGTGCTGTGTTTAGTACCATCCGGTACGGGGGCATTTGCGCCCCGCCGCCATTGCGGACGTCCTTGCGGCCGCCGTTTTTGCCTCCTCCTGAACCGCCTCTAGGCCAGTTTATGTGCGCCCTGCCCGCCAATGGCGAGCGGTGGTTGTCACACTGGCGCGTCCATCCATGGGGGGTCCAGGGCTTACATTGCACCAGGGATTTTGTTTCAACGGCCAGTCCAAAAGTCAAGCCTCTCAAATTTTGGTTATGACCAATGGTCGTCGGTGTACGAAGGATGTAATGGCATGATGCGGCGGAACATGAAAAGGGAATATCAAGGATATGATGGAGCAATTTGCCTCACGTGGTCAATTTCGCCGAAAACAACCCAAGGAGGGTCTGGTGATCCAATTCCTCGACCACGATGGAAGGTTGGTCCATGCTTACAAGAATCCTTACAGCCGGTGGAAGTACCGTATCACTATCAAAAGATGCTCCAAAGGCAGTGACGGTATGGACATTGATAGGAGTCGATGAGGAGAACTGGTGGAAGAGTAATGCCAGGCAAGGATTGCTCGCCCAGCATGCTCCCGATTCTCACTACGACCCTGGGCTGCAAGTAAATTTTCTGAGATGGGGCGAGAAGTTGACGACGCCATGTGCGCCTTACATCTTGATGTGTGTGGAAGCAAAAGACAACCCTAACTCCGTAATCTTCATTGGTGCAGGGGTGTTGGGCAGAATTCGTGGCTGAGTCGGAAATCGCTGACAACCCTGAAAGGGCCAAATTGCGGAGCAGACTACCCATGGGGGAGGTCGTCCAAGAATTGCGCACAGAGCGGCATCATGGGTCCAAATCATCATCGAAGTGCCTCCTCGAGTACCAGTCCAGGAAACCAAGCAGTACAAGGGACTTCAGGAAGATGCCATGTGGAAGAGCATCAAGATCCAAGGATGCACTCACGGCAGCGTTATCCTTTCGGGATCCTGTATCTCCGGAACCGCCGTTGAGCTCGGCTACTGCAAGGAGAATGGGAGTACATTGCCGCAAACGTCGCGTTGCATCCTAAGTCGTCTGATGTGTGCTCGTCCAAACATTTGCACATGACTGATTCGGACGCTAAGATCGATCTGATAAATGCGAGTTGATAGCCAAATATCCCAGAAGATTGCTTAAGCCTTGAAATTTCAGGCAACGGGCGATGGGAGATTGGTAGCCATGCCGTCGAAGGCTGTGGAAAGCCAGACCGCATGATTGTTGACCTCTGTGGCTTGGGTAATGGCTACCCCGTGCCTAAGTCCACTAAGGTTGCTCTCGCATAACTTGCAAGGAGCTGATCACTCCAAAGCCGATGAGGACAACCTTATCGGTAACGATGAAGGATGCGTGCCGGAACGACCTGCGCACACCTGTGCTATTCGTGGCATCGCTTTTGCGATCAGGTGCTGGTCCTGGAAGTAGTGAAGGGGCTTGCGTGGGGGTGAGAAACGTTCCGGTGGGAAAGTACAAGGTTTTTCAGAAGTGTCTTGAAATCTCTCAACGCCTGCTGAAGAAGTGTGGGAATTTTCCGACGTCTTTTTTCGCTTGACATGCCTTCTTCATGTTCATGTTGGTCTTGGCCAGAGTTTCATGCTCTTGTTTCAAGTGGCAAGGTGACGAAGGGTTAAGGTTGATGATCAGTTGGTGCTGGTGGCGATGGTGGTGGACGCAGGATCATGTTCTCTAACATGCCTGAAGCGGATCGTTTGATGTGAGACCGGAATGATTGCTTGGACCATGATTCGAAGAGCAGTTTGTCGCAGCGCATTGATGTCTCATGGCGGTCAATTGCGAGGAATGTTCGCAGCCTTGTTCGAGCTCATGTCAGTGTCAGTCATGTTGCACATGAATCTGAGGACATTGCATGGCAGCAACATCAGTGTGTAGACGCTGATGAAGGGGCTATTAGACAGCCCCAACTAAGGAACAACTAAGGTCTGACCAGACGGATCGGGGAAGGGTGCCTCTTACGGAGAACCCGGAACCGTGAAGTCGAGTAGGGTGTAGGGACTTCCCTCCTACGGAGGAAGGACCGAAACCCGAGCCATGGCTGAAAGCTACAATGCCTACGAGCTGGCCTTCGAAGGAGTGGACCACGAAGAAGTTTTTCCGTCTGGTGGGATGATGCGAAACGTTTCTGAAGTTCCACAAGTTTCCTGGAGATGTATTCTGGGGATTCGTCGCAGAGCGTTTCGCTCCCGCCGAAGATTACGAAAGACAAAGTGGTCGACAATGATCTCATTCGCACATGGGCAGCGTTCAAAGCACCTCCGTTGGTCTTGCTGTTCACGTGTGCAAATCTGTCGCCAGGAGGGGATCTTTCCATTCGAGTCCGAGAAATCCGCAAAGCTTGCTTATTTGCTGCCCCTGAGGAGTACATGGACAAACCCTATGGGGAGATACTCGCCATGGTCATCAAGTTTGGTGGAGGTCTCAAACACATTGTTGCTGACTACGAGGGGAAGTTCAATGCCATCACCAGGTTTATGGTGGATGAGGAAGTGATCCGCTATGATGCAAAATTGGCTGTAGTTGAACTGGAACAAGAACGAAAACAAGTTCGGTTCGACTTGAACACTGCAACAAGGAACATCGTCAGTGCGGACGGGTACTACAACCTCGCCGTTCTCATCAACTCCGTGGAGACGCCCTACCAGGCTGTGACAGACACGAGAATTCAACAATGGTATACGGTGAATCAGGACTACTACCACACGTTGCCTATGTCAGGTAGAGCACCTGACCAATCAGACCTGTTGGCAGAGCCTACGTTATGTAGGGTGTGCAAGCTGATGTACATGTTCGCAAAACACACTGGGTATGGACTACGGACCTACAACCAGGAATGTGCAGCGAGCAACGATGGCGCCACGCCACTCAACGTTCACCAGCTGGCTTTGATGATGCGCACAATGCCTCAAGGCATGGGACATCCGCTCGCCTTTGCGATGAACTCGCTCCAGGCGTTCAGTGTCTGTCTCCACGTGCTTCATTCCTACGTATCATGGGTTGATCCAGAAACTGGACACCCGCATTACAGATGGTCCAACGATGTGCTCCCTGATTCCGACTACACCACGTATGCTTTCCTCAAGTACCATGTGGATGCTGTATGTGCAGCTCAGGACAAGAACGGTTTCCAATTGCCGGATGCGTTCCGTGGCTACACCTGGAATCAATGCGGAGTTGAATCTGGGTACGTGGTCGACTGCTCTACCAAACGCGCCACGTTGGGCATATGGGAAGCAGAATTCCAACAGATGGGGGCACCAAGTCCGCTTATGCAAGATGATGGCCTATTTCCGCCCAATCTTCAACGGCATCCTAGCTGGGTATACTCAACGGGGAGAGTTGCGATGCCTACGGCAAGCAACCTCGAACCGGAAGGGATCGTGCACCCTGAGCATGGAAGAACGCCGGGACAATCGCAAGGATCCGCTGCCGAGCCTCGAGCCACCCCTAGCCACGGACCAAAGAGGGCAAGGACGGACGAGGCAACGGCATCGGCGTCGTCATCTTCCGCGGCACCTCCTCCACAACCATCGTCTTCGCAACCGGAAGAGGAACCATCGCAACCGACATGGGAGGAAGCTCCAATCCCAGCTGGCGCTCAGGAAAGTTGGTACCATTATGTCAACATCGATGAAAAGGGCTGTCGCTCGAGCTTGCTGGCGACGACCCGAGATCAAGACGAGTACCCACCTACCATTTGATGAGACGCCAAATTTTGTGGCCAACCACGACGTGGGGACCACACCGATTCAGCATTACGTCAGAAACTGGTGACCTATTTGGCAAGGATCCGTTCCGTCTCTCAAAGTGACAAGGGTCTAACCTGAAGTCTACGTGAAGCTGAGTACGAAGGTGTGGTTACGGATGTATTCACGGCTGTAACCATGCTTGCTTGGTGTCCGGTGCGTGCATCTTCTTCTCCGTCCGAATGCTTACCTCGGCCTGATGATCGAGGCAGACAAGATCTTGTCGACAACGATGAAAATTCCGGCAGAAAGCAAGGATCAACACCATGAACACGCGAACGGAATTTTCGCACTAGTTTGGGTATGGGTGGCAAGCCTGATGCCGCGACTAATGCGCTCTCAATGCACAATCCTCGTCCAAGACTTTGACATGGTCGCAAGGACCAGGGGATCAACGCATACAGTGAGAGAAACCTCGGCATGCATGGATGGAGTGAGATCACATTGTGAGCCCGTCGATCACCAGGTGCCAAACTCAACTTCCAATCACAAAGGATCGTGGAATCTGTGAATGCGACATTGGATGGCTTGACTGAAGAGCACTTGCAAACCGTCACATGGCTTACCATTGTCTCTCCAGGCGATCCTCATCGAGAACATTATCTTTCCGATGAGTGATGTCGAGACGGAGCAGCAATTTCGTGCTGACTTCAGCGACAGCTCAAGGTCACGTACGTTGACCCTATCATTGCGGCAGGGAAGCGTACCACGCCCCTCCAATTGTCAACATCAATCATGACTTACGTTCGTAGGAGCAAGCCAGCAAATTACCTTCGACAGAAAGCTTCTCTGTTCAACGGCTTCCACGCGCTGGGAATGTAATTGAACTGGAGTTGCGAGCCCGAGCATGCGTGGTGATTCCTGGATCTTCCGTTTTGGTCAAGAATGTACAGCCAGATGAAACATGCGTCATCAGGTGTGCATACACTGTCAGCCGAAAAGGTGCCAGCACCGGACAATCGGGTCAGGTTCAAATTGGGCTTCGCTATCTACGAGAAGCAGCTGTTCTGCGAGAAGATGGTATCCACGTGCTTTGTTGAGGCATCGAAGGTTCGCTCATGGGACGAAACTGTCCGAACCGACTCAGTCGCTCACCCGTCGCTTGTCGAGATTTGGGAGGACAAGAGTGAAGTCAAGACGTCCACCAAGATTTCGCAGACATGGTTTACGGGAGAACAGCAGCAACAGATCAGGTCGGGTGCCCAGGGTGACACGGTCGCTGAATCGTCCACAGTCACCTGGCAGGATTTTGACATCGCCATGACCGTTCCCGAAGCCTACTACGACAACAGGCACTACTGGTTCCGGATCGACACCTATGCGACCCCGAACACCGGCTATGTCAAAGGGAGAACGTTCTATTGCCCTGGATGTGAAGCAATGAAGTTGGCTGAGTGCTACGCACAAGCCCTCTTCAAGCCGACCGGAAACGGGTATCCTGGACACTGCATTGGGTGCGCACATACTTCAGCTTTGAAGATGCAGCATCAAATCGGCTCCTTTAATGACTTGGTCTCGTCCCAGAAGTACACCTTGGCTTGCGCAAAGCACCTTTATGACCTGAGGCTCCAATTCGTGGATCCTCGCGTGGACATCAAGGAGTTCCTCAAAGTTTGTGCGGAGATGGTCTATGAAGAC
This sequence comes from Symbiodinium sp. CCMP2592, assembly GCA_905221615.1. NCBI lineage: Eukaryota > Dinophyceae > Suessiales > Symbiodiniaceae > Symbiodinium > Symbiodinium sp. CCMP2592. Next base: position 411,228 of record CAJNDT010005952.1, read on the forward strand.
ATCGGCAAGACGGTTTCTCACTACGGTGGTCTCCGAATCACAGCCAGTCAGACCATCGAGTACGCGGCATGGGGAAAGGCCAAACGTTGGCATGGGACAGCGGGTACGACTCCGTTAGGCAAGACATGATACTCTCTACTACGATGTCCGGAACTGCGCTTAATGCGGGTTTCAGAGAATTGCGTTTGCTCCGGAAGAGCGCCAATACATTCTACAGAGGGTCAGTCTTGCCAATGAAGAGCTCCTGGGTGAACGGTGGAGCTGGGGGGCGCTCGGGCTTCTTACAATTGCAATGAGACACCCCAGTCCTTTTCCGTTGGGGTGGCCTTGGAGGGAGCAAATGCGTTGGCGCGAGGGGAATCGCAAGATGCATTCTTCCGCTACGCTTCGGCCGAAGCTAATCTGAGCTGATCACGGTTGACATCCCCGCGCGAAAGGACACCGCCAAGAAGAATGAAGGCAAGGGGTCGCTGAGATCGTCAACAACACCTGTCCGCTGACAGAGACTCTCGTGATTGATTTCCACAGTGATCGTCGATGGTGATATCTACCCTGTAGAGATTGCGAGAACCGACGAGACACAGGCCGCTGACAACGTCACGGACGATCCAGGGTTCTCAGTTGCGCCACCAATACCTGCACAGGATGTAGATGTGGATGCGCAACCCGAAGAAGAACAAGGTGCAGAAGGCCCTGATCCCAGGCATGCAATTCGTGAAGGATTTGTCGCGCAGCTTCAGGACTACGTGGGAGTACTCGCTCAGGGCGAAATGTCGGTCGGAAGCGGCCGCCTCACGTTCTGTGTCGCTTGTGACAGTGAATCACCAACACTCTGTCCAATTGCACAGAAATGCTGCGCCCCCGGGATCTGGTACTTCGAGGCTCCAGATTATCAAGGAAAGCCTTTCTTCGATAATTGCACGTCGAGTACCCCTCACAAAGCTTAGCCAATGTACTTGACCTACCTAACGTTGACACCACAGACCATGTGAGTGTTGCATCCTCGTACCGACGACCCAAGGCCAAAGCCCGACCGCGACGCGGAGGCGAAGCCGTACGGGGTGATGTGGTCTTGATCCGTTATGAGAACAAACACAATCTCTGCACGGATGTGGAGAACCGTCGGGGCCTACATGATGCTTGTGTCGTACCACTGCAGGAATCGGGACCAGAGAATAGCCAGCGAGTGGTGGACCTCATTGAGCAGCTTTCGGACCATCGCGACCGACGCCTACCTCAACGAGGAGACCGTCCTAGCTTTGCTTACGATGATACCACTCATAGCTACACCAATGCAGGCTACGAATCCATCGGAGGCGGAAGGCCAATCCGGTGCGGGATTCTCGACCTGATCCCAACCAAGGGTGCAAGCTTCATCAACAATCGATGGGACCTCGTGAACGAAGTTGTCCTTCGCGACATCACCCGTCAGCGCAGACTGAACGCGGATTGGGCGCTATCATGCATCCAATCTGACCTGCGCCACAGAATCGCCAGGCGCCAAGGCTCGGAATGGCTTGACAACAGGTGCCAGGTGGCATTCAACAGTGTCATCAAATGTGATGAAGGAGGGTGGGTGATGATCGAAGATTTGGTGAGGCATTAGCCACTATGGACCCATGAAAGCAGACGCATCACCGAAGCGGTCTCAAGGACCGATGAGCAACAGAAGAAGAGAGTGTACAATGAAAGACTTCAGCTATTGTTCCAAGGGAACATGATTGCAGCCACGAAACGCCACAAGGCCAAGATTCGGTTGCAGTTCCTGGGTGTGAGAGTGAAGGACCCCGGCACGGAAACTCTTGGATCAGCAGGTTCGAACAGGTTGGTATCGGTTCAGGCCCAGATCACGGAGATCCAGAACAATGATCATTGCCGGCACGGCCAGAGGTACCTGAACATGTGCAACGGCTGGGTGAAGCCATGGGCAGTTCGGGCTACGAGTGGTCACTCTGCGCACTCAGATCCCCAGAACAACTTGCTTCAGTTGGACACGAACAGGTTCGCAATATCTCCATCTATGACCCTCTTGCAACGTCTTGGAGGTGCGTTCCACGCTACGGCATGCCGCAACTTGGATTCCATTGTCACGCAAGGCATCATGCCTGGTTCGGAGGAACCCGACGGGGACTTCGACCATAGGCGCCAATTCCGAGGCAACCAAGGTGGCAGACTCCACAGCTATTGGGGGGTGTTTGCGCCGTTCGATCACCGGAACGCAACGACCAAGATGCGAGTACATGGACGAGACGCCGAGCACATGCCACTGGCGGTCCTTCATGTCCCATCGCAGGACCTTGCACGAGAAGATGGACGTATCACAGACAGCGGCATCGTGATCGTTGGCCGAACGATACCTTTCCATTTCGTCAAGGAGGTATGGTGTTGCGTCCCGGATCCTCGAGATACACACTCTTTCGCTCTGGTGGAAAAGATCTACGATGAACGGTTGGAGAAAGAGCTGGTGTTGGACTACAATGCATCACCGTTGCTTCCTGAGTTCGAGAGATACCGAACGCCAAGCAAGATCATGGAATTGCTTTGCGAGATGCCTCCGGGACCCCACGACACAAGCAAGGAGCAGATCATTCGAGACCTCACGACTGTCCTGGAGTCCCACAGGGAGAACACGGTTCGGCATCACTACATGGACAAAGGAATCAAGTTTGTCATCAAGAATTGGCGACCCGAGGACCTACGCAGAGACGAGGATGGACGGAGAATGAGGGTATGCCCGGCATGCTACAACATCGTTCCAGCATGTTTCTCCCGATGCACGTCTTGCTGGTCACAGTTCGTCTCGAGCGGATATTACCAAGGTTCTCCACAACGGGAGACTCCTACGGAGATCCCCAGTGACTTCATTGCTCAGACAATGGAAGCCGCGGCAGCAGCAGTGCCTGAGGCGCCCGAAGAGGAGCAGGAAGCCATGGAGGTAGAGACCGTTGCGGAACCTGAGGAAATCCCAGAACCATCTGTAATCGCGGAGGACGATCCAGAACAGGAACCTGATGAAGAAATGGACATAGAGCCAGGAGAGGACTTTGATGACGCAGTACCAGAAGCAATCGCACAGGAACGTCGTCCCGTCTTCGTTACCGGCCAGTCTTTGAACATCGATCCTGAGCTACAACTTGCACGTACCGCCATGCAGCCATCCTACTATTCTGGAAAGCGAAATGCCCATTGCATTGACGCGAACATGACAGCTCTTTCGTACATGGCATACGTGGTATGCAGATCCATCTACAAGGCTTGGTCAGGATTCGCAAAGTGGGCGACTATGCCGTTGTTCCAGATGAGGGAAAGTTTCGCACGTGGCCAACGCTATGATGTGCTCGGAAAGTGGGGATCTTTGGCGGCAGTGGATAGGGAAACGGGTGTGAGCAAGGATGTGACTGATGAGGAGATCATTCGCTTTGCCAAGGAACCTGAGAACCTCAAGCAGTATGATCCCAACGGGACTTACACCTTGAAGCGCTTCCGGACGAACCAGATGCTTTCGTTGCTTACACGGGGAGCCAACATGATGGGAATTGGCAGGGACAACTTCAAACCTACTACTTACTTGAAGAGCGAAAGGGATGAAGATGTGAAGGCTATGCACTTTTGTTGCCTGAACGTCCTGTGCGAGGTGATTCCAATGGTGACGGGACACCAACAATTCTCAGTGCTACGACCAACGCCAACTGGACCGGTGGACTTCTTGTACATCGACCCCGTCGGTAGCCTGCTGACTCATTCTGATCAGTCAGTCCAGACCATCGGCTTGCTGGTGGACCACAATGTGCAAATGCCTGCGCATTTCATGGACAGATTGAACAGATCCAAGGTTGAGAGACAGCAAAACCCGACGACCAAGCGTACTGAAGCCCTACACCACATTTCGGCCGCTGACTATCTCCCTCCAGGTGGTACTTCCATCCTGGACACGCTGTCACTACGGAGGAACGTGAAAGCGCTTCTTCGGCCAAGGGAGGCTGGAACTCCAACTCCTACTACGACTACACCGCCGGCAAAGGCCGAAACAAAGGCAAGGACAAGGGAAAGCATCGGGAACAGTATCCAGAGGAAAACCTCCGGCCCTGGGACCGCGATCCTGCGACCACGCGAAGATGGAGATGAATCAACGCTTGGTCTTCCTCGCCTATCAGTTCGTGACCTCTGAGCTTAGCCCATGGAATGCCATCGCGAATGCTTCTTTCTTCGGTGACGCCTGATTCGTTTGCCATTTCAGGGGATCGTTACTGACGTAGATGAGTGTCACAACGTTTCTAATTGGGATGCAAAGCTCTGATTGTCTATGTCAACGTTGCGGCGAAACATTTCTATTGTCCTATCGTGCCATCTTCCGGGTGAGCAGCGTCGGAGACGCAACTCATGGGGGGTGCGAACGGACTGCGATGCCTTGTCAAGTTCTAAGGTGTCACTATAAGAGCTGTGAGCAAGACCGTGTAAAGTGCAAGAGAAGGGGGCACGCTACGCGTCCCTCGACTCTAGGGGGCATGCTACGCATCCCTCATCTTTACCTTTCTATGTGACCGCCAACGAAACGTTTGGCTCAAGTCAATGCCCATAGCTAAGTGCTATATGTGTCTTCTATCCTGAGCAATCAGAGCTATCCCGTTGCACAGACGAACCGCCGCCGGCAGTGAGTGCAAAAGGAACGGCCCCCGGTTCTGCCTGCATAGGATTGCACGTGTGGAAGTAAGAGGGAGAGACAGGGTCCAGTCTGTGGAGAGTGCAAGCCAGCCACACCTACATTCATTACAGCTCTGGTGGGGAGAGCAGCAACCAAGTCGAGATCAATCCCCCACGCAACTACAGTACTACTACTACCACTACTACTACTACTACACACAGTGTTGTATATTCCCTCTGGCAACAATATTTTCACGACATCATTTTTGAGCTTGCCCTGCCCCACCCCCATTCCAATTTGCAATCTGTTCCGGCTGCTTACTGCTCCTGCTTTTGCTGCTGTTGCTGTCCACTGTTCACTGTTCATGGTCTTCAATGCTCACTTTAAATCCTGCTTTCAAAGCCCTTTTAAGGCTCCCAAAACGAAAAGGTCAGAAGGTTAGATACCAACGAACGGAAGGTCAGTTGCTTTGAACAGGGATTTTTTGTTCCAAATGGCTCCCAGCACGCCAGCAAGCTCAACATCCCAGGCTTCCCGACATGTTCATTGCTTCTCATCGCTTTACGCCGGCACTGGGCGGTCACCGCGCTGCATGCGATGGCTGCAATGGCTTGCCAGCTCGGCGAGCCCCGGTCTTCGAGATTGTTCGAGCATGCTTAGCAGATGCATGGGCGCTGGTCGCCCGTGAAGCAGTAGGCATTGAGGGAACTGTAGTGCCTCGACAATGCCTCTGGCATCCTCTGGATCCCCCTTGGATATGGCTCTACGAAATGACCAACACTGGTTCTCTAAAAAAATGGCTCTCCAGGGTAAGCCGGGGGTCATTTTATAAAGGAAATTTGGTTTGTAACTTTTCCAACAACCCCGGCGAGTCATTTTATAGACTCGCTGTGTTTTCCTGCCAAAGTCTGGGGTGCCCCCCAGGGGGTCATTTTATAGCCGGAAGCGGGTCGGGAGGGGGAAACGATGGCATGCATTGTAGTTCCGTGCATTGTCATCTCGTTTTTTCCGGGTGACCCTAGGGAGCCATTTTATAGCCCCAACAGGTTTTGTCATGGTGTATTGCAGCAGGAAGTTTAGAAACCCTGTGGCCACAAACCCGTAACCCTAAACTCCTAAACCCGGAACCCCTATACCTCGAAGCAGCCCGCAGCCCAGAAAGCCGAAGCCCCTAAACCCCGTAAACCCAGAACCCTTGCTTACAACCCGTAAACGCAGAATCCCCACATCCCCAAGCCCAGAAGCCCGCAACCCAGAAACCCTAGACCCAGAACCCTTAACCCTGCAAGCCACCGGAAACTTGAGCCCTGGACCCCTAAACCCAAAAACCCCCAAAGCCCCAAACCCCCAGCCCGTAAACCCGCAATTTCGCCCTTTACCCCGCGCCGGGGCCCGGGGCACCGCCTGGCACAAATCGCCGTGCGTGGGAGGTGCCAGGCGGTGCCCCCGCGCACCCGGATCGCGTCGGGGTTGAAGGTTTCGGGGTTGCAGGCTTCTGGGTTTAGGGTTTGGGGGTTGCGTGCTTCTGGGTTATTTAGGGGTTCTGTGGCTCACTCTCGCGGTTTCGTTTGTTCTGCTTGAGAGCTTGCAGCCTCCGACGACTATCAAGCTTGGCACGGTCCTTAGCGTCACATCTGTCGCCAGTGACGGCGACGCACATAGGCAAGCCATCTCAGCACCTCACGTGCTCTATCAATCCCACATCCAGCAGGCACCCAACCCATGCGACGTTGCATGACATCGCTTGGTATTTCAGGGCGTCCTGGTGCATCCACTTGACAATGCCACGCGACATGATCCCACGACGGAACTACATGAAAACCACATGCTTCACAACATTTCACAACGCTGCGGAGTAGGAAGACCGCCCATTGCTGCATAGCAAGCAGGTGAGTGCGCAGCTCCAACCAGAACTGCAGGCTGATCACCATCTGCAGCTTCCCACAAGCGCCTCGTCATGGCACAACCTGCCTCACTGTACACAACCTGCCCGCGGAGGCTGCGAGCGTCTCTGCGGTTCAACGCAAGAAAGCGATGAAAAAGCTGATGTCTCCAAGCTTCACGTAGCAAATGCTTGTACTGTTCAGCATGTCCAAGTACTTTGAAATCAATCTGTACACCAAGATCCCAATGAGACCAAACCCCTAAACCGAATTGGTCGTTCGATGTGAAGTTCAGGCTCTTCATGAAACTGCGTGCTGTAGCCAGCCAACTGCCTGCAAGCGCACGCGTGGAACGACACGGTCCACCCCAGACTTGCGCTCTGTACAATGCATTGACTGAGGCGCATCCCGCACTAAAAGCAACGTCAGCGGAGTGCCCTTCGAGAAGACACTGTAAAGGCACAGCTCCCATACGATGTTCTTGCAGCGACTTCTTCTTCTTGGCCTGCAACGGGCGCAACTCCTTCACGGTTTGCCGCTTGAGCAAGTGACCCCAGGAGGCGACAGGCACGATACGAGTGCGCCATAGACTTCGCTTGGCTTTGACAGGGATGCTAGCTCGCGAGAGCCTCGACGCAGCACTTTCAGCCTCACGCAGGCGCTTTTCGGTGGTAGGTCTGTGGGCCTGCGTTGCTTTCGCGCACAAATCCACACCAAGCACTCTTGCCGTATCGGCAAAGTTGAGACTGCTGAAGCCTTGCTTTTGAAGCTCTGTCTTGTCCTGCTCGCGACGACAAACCAGCGTGAGCTTAGCATCATTTTCCAGAAGACCAAAATCTCTGGACACTTCATCCTAGTGGTCTTTCGCCTTCCTTGCTTCACGAGCATTTGGAGCCGTCAAATTGCGATCATCCAAAAATGAACAGACTGCCAAGCGAGGTTGCCTGGCACGAAGCGAACGCAATGGTGCCGACATCAGGATGTTGAGAGCAAGGGGACTGAGTGGATCCTCTTGCGGAAGGCTACTTTCCAGAGTCTGCACCTCGGTCAGAGTCGAGCCGTCGAGCTGGATCCACCTGTGCTGGTCCATCCAGACGTGGCGCAACATGCTACCCATCCAGTTTGCCATGCCAGCTTTCTCCATGACTTGCAATGCAATCGACGGTCTGGTTCTGTCAAAACACTGCTTATAATCCAAACTCATCAAAATGTGCTTGTCGCACATGAAAGAATCCATGATGGAGGCCAATGCCGTCATGACATGTCTGCTATTGACTGCGCCATGCTGCGATCTATCAAAGATTGCTTCACTCCATGCTTTGACCTCGGGATCGGCCGCGAGAGCGGAGCCGAGTATTCGATACAAGCCGTTGAGAATCGTGATGGGCCTCATTTTGCTCACATCGCATGACGCGCTCTCAATCGGGATCTCCGTCTTAGGAATGTGTATCTGTCTCGCATGCTGAAAAGCAGTCGGCCACTGATTGCGAGCGCGCCACCGCTCCACCAGTTGCGCATAGGTGTTCCAAACTTCCCGCGGCATGGCCGCAAGTTCATCGCCTGACCATCCGTCAGGGCCCGCGGCGGTGTTGGCCAACTTGGATGCCGCGCCGGCCAGTGCTTTCCCCGTGAACTCGAAGTTCGGAAAGTCTGCTGAAACCCCTGTAAGCGACCATCGAGTGACGGCACGATGAACGTCATCGTGAGGCCTGTCCCAGACTTCTCGCCAGAACTTCTTAACGACTTTCAAAGACTCCTCCACGGTTGCGGTGGTTCGAGTCGTTTGTCCTGCCTTATAAGACAAAGCATTCGGCGGTGACGTTGTTTGGCCCTTGAGCCACTTGGTAGCTCCACTCCCTCCAGATGTCATCTGCCTCCGCCAGCTTTGTATCCTCTGCAAACTCTTGGCCCCAAGCTCTTTGGAGAGGGCTTGTTCAAGTACTTGCTCGCGTTCATCCCAGGAGCTAGGCAAAGGAACATCGTTTGGCCACGACTTCAAAGTTTTGCTCACCAACGCCTGCGGGAGGTTTCCAATTCTGATTTGGCGAACGATTTCACGTGTTCGACCCAAGATGTTGGCCAAACGTCGTGACCTGAAGGTGCCACGATGAGCATGCGAGAAATCAAAGCGCTGATGGATGAGTCGAGGCTTCGTGCCTTTCGGGCGCCAGTCCGGAATGAACTTCGGACCAGCACCTGACGTAGACCGCATAGCGCTAGCACAAGCTGCTTCAAGCTTGGAGTTGAACCACTTCCATTCAGCTTCGGTGCTTCCAACGTCATGCACTACTTGATTGGGCCACGCCTCGGCCACGGCGGACTGCCACTGCTCAACAGTACACTCCACCGGCCTCGCATACCGCAAAGTGGGAGCGAACTGCCACAACGCAGCACGCTCCACAGGAATCTCAAAGTTTCCTGCGAGCATCTTGTGATCTGAAACTGCCGTTTCTTCATAGCGGAGATGCGTGCTGCTTTCCGGGCTATTCGACAGAACATAATCAATGCATCTTTTGCCATCCCATCTGGAAGGAACTGCACACCGAACTCCTCCAACGCATTGTGTATGAAATCCTGAAACGTGTGCTTCGCCCGCCTGCGTATTGAAATCCCCAGCAATGAATATCGGAACTGCTGGGGCCGCGCCTTGGAAAGCATGTGCCAGAAGGTCAAGGAAAGGCTCCTGTTGACCTTTGCGCGCATAGGCGGAGGCAACGAGGCAGCTGCCCATGTCCACACACATGAGCTCTCCTTCTGCCGAGCTGATTTTGTGGTTGCGGGCTTCGGGGTCTGGGGGTCCAGGTTTTTCTGGGTTGCGGCTTATATAGGTTTTGGGGTTTTGTGGCTCAGTCTCGCGTTTTCGGGGGTGAGGGTTTGGTTTAGGGTTTAGAGATTCTTGGTTGCGGGCGTGTAGGTTTTTGGCTCATTCTCGGGGTTTCGGGGTTTAGGGTTTCGGGGTTGCGGTCTTCTGGGTTCAGGGGTTTAGGGCTGCTGGGTTGCAGCTTGTGGGTTACCGGGTGTTGTGGCTCACTCTCGGGGTTCGGGGTTTAAGGCTTCGGGGTTGCGGGCTTCTGGGTTCGGGGGTTTAGATGGCTTCTGGGTTGCTGGGTTTTGTGGCTCACTCTCGCGGTTTTCTTGCATAGTTTTACTATTTTTCAAAGGTACCCTCGCAGGCCATTTTATAGTATGCTCCTGTTTTGGCAAATCTGCACGGTATCCATCAGCATGATGCCATCGGGAAACTCAACCATTCCGGGTGACCCAGGCGGGTCATTCCATAGTGAATATACCCAAGACATCCATGACGCACACTGTTTTTCGTTGTTGTTCCTACAACCTGTGTGGGTCATTTTTATAGACCCTGTTTTGCGCCGTGTTTGCGTTGGGTATACACTGGAGGGCCATTCTATAGACCACCGCGTCTATAAAATGAGGTTCCGCCGAATCACCATCATATCCAAGGGTATTCCTCTGGCACACCACCGCGCCAGATGGCGCCACCAGTAGTGGCGAGGCAGCCGCGCTGCGATGTCACGCTCGTGTCGCGGCCCGCAGCTGGGCAGCCGCGATTGTGACGGCACATCTATAGTCGGTCGCACGCCGCGGCAACATCGCCCGTACCCCGAGCACGCCCGGTACGGACCGCAGTGCCCGGTGTTGGCGTCCGTGCTGGCAAGAGGTTGGGTTGCTACGAATTCACTGCGCGATCTGAACATCGACCTGCCGGCTGCGGACGGGCAGAGAATCGAGTCGTCGCCGACAACCCCCCGATCTGGCAAGGTGCTCTTTATGAGGCGTGACGGCGGGCCCCGCCCCCAGATGAATCGCGAACCCGGACTCGCTCTCCGTCAAGCTGTCGACCGCAAGCTGCGAGCGTACCCAGAACAACGCTACGCCCGCCGTTGCAAGCTGGTCGTCTGCGGGGTTGTGCGGGGCGGGCGCTTTAGCCGCATCCTGACCTTCCCGCGCTTGACTGCGCGTGCACCGTGATGAGCTACAGCAGCCCGCCAAGCCATGGTACACCGCTGGACCACCTGGCAGCGCTCGCGGCCTTCCGCGCCCACGCATGCACACTGCTGGAGCCTGGAGCTTCCATTCAGTGAAATGGACCACCACCGTAGACCCACTCGTAGAAGTAGCCGCGTGAAGACAAAGAGCAGACCCCCTGCGAGTTAACAGAAGGAGCGAGAAAAAACACATGCAGAGACCGCGCTGCCATTGCTGACGCTGCACGCCCGGTAAATGCCAAGAGCAAGGTTGGAAAAAACCCCCCCCCAAAAAAAAAACACTTAGCATTTCAATTTTGACTGTTTCCCCCGTTCCGTATGATTGCGCTTCGGCTCCACTGGCCAGCCTGCTCTCCCTCCCTGTCGCAGCAAGCGGCAATAATTGCACGGTTTTGGGTGGGTGGATGGATGGATCGATGGATGGATGGATGGATGCATGGATGTATGCGTATAGGTGGTACTAGTGAGAGCCTGCGCCAATGTGCCTGGATTGCGATACTGATTTACAGTAGCCTCACCTGATTCGTCGAGTGCGAGTGAAAAAAATGTGTGTAGTGTAGGTGTGCATGTGTGTACCTGTACGTATGCATGTGTGTGCGTGCGTTTTATGTTCAGATTTTTCTATGATTATATCTGCAAATCACATGCCAGACAGACAGTGCTGGTCATCAGCAGATGTGGTAGTTCGGACAGGCAGTGCGCATCCCAGAGCATGGGGAGGTTGTCAATACGCAGAAATCGTCGCCGCGGGCGCCGGCTATTGGGTTTGTGCCTCAGATGCTCGGGTCGAGGACACGGTCCAAGCGGACGTGCTAAAGCAATGACTGCACGCAGCCGCCTGGAAGAGCAAAGGTCGCAGACAGATTCGCTTAGCACTCCTCAGGCAAGCGCTTTGGGTAGCATTTGATACCATTCGGTTATATGGTATTGTGCGTCACTGTACGACGCGGATGTGGTGCACGCAGGTGTCAGCACGACGGATTCAGCCAGGAGATGTTGAAGTACGGGAGGTTGGAAACACAAGAGTCACAAGAGGGTTTCATTGCCGCATAGATTTTGGCGTGGCTGCCAGGCACCCGCAGGCGCGCCGCGAACACAGGAGATGGACATTTTTGCGGAGATGCCAGCACTGGAACGTCCGAAGCCGGCAGAGCAGATCTCGACGAAAGAGCCGCAGCAAGAAGACAGGCAAAAGGACACGCTTGAGGAGACCCAGCCCCAGCCTCTCAGAACCGTCCCTCGGCAATTTGGCATGTCAGCGTGCAGCCCTGTGGACATAAAGTTGCATTGCTGGACTGACGATGTGCGCGTTCCTGTTATAGCCTTCGAATGAACAAGGACCTGGACGGCAGACTCGATGAAAGATCTGTTCTGCCCACTTCGCCTTTCCGAGGCTCACCGCATGCAGTAAGTTCTGCGGAACTTGAACGGACATGTCACGTGTCCTTGTTCTTCCCTCCCGTGTATTGCAGCTTGCTGTTACGTATTAGTTGCCCACGGTTGCCCTTCCCTTCTGGCGTTTGCCTCGTACACCGTGTTTTTTGCATTGTTACTACTGTATCCTTGTGGAGCTTGCAGGAGTTCTTGGTAGAACCAGGCACAGGCATGTTTGCTGTCCTATTTTCGTCATTACCTTCCTAGGGGGAAACTGTTGCCAAGATGTTCCAAGTTGTTCCGCATGGCAAGCGATGCGCAACACAAACAGTGCTTCAGCCAGACCACGAGCAGGCCACAGGCCGCAACCTTCATATCTTCGTCACATCACGAACCGAAACAAGGACAGCGGCAGCAGTAGAGACGAAGGGGAAGGTTGCCTTGGCGGCTGAAGATTGAAAGGAATAGGAGTGGCGAGTTGCGAGCCTAGCTTTTTGAGCCTCAGGGGACGAGCAAGCGAATCCTTTCCGACTCGAGAAACCGCGCATGGATAGTGGTGATTTGTCCGAGCTCGAACCAATCCAGCTTGGATATCACCGCTTCGTGGAGAAAGCTGGGGCGTTCAAAATACTGTAAAAGTGACGCATGCGGCGCAAATGAGAGACGTGAGATTGTTCAGAAGCGATCGATGTGGGGCTGGGGCTGGGCGTGGCGCGACGTGGCGGTATTGACAAAAATTCGGAGCCCCCGTGATGCTTGAGACATCAACTGCAAGATCGCAAGCGGAAGGCGTGCAGGGCCAGCGGCATCGACAACAACATCACAGTCAAATACACCGAAAATCTATGAAGCTTGTAACCGACTAAAACATCGAAAATGTCGAAACATGTCAGGCATCCAGTCGTCGCAGCGTGGAAGGCTTGCATGCCAGAGAACAGAAACCACGAGGAGTGGCCAGCTTGTAGTGGGGGCAAATGAGGGCAACATATTCGAGTCGGGCGGAGGGTTGTGGGTGCTGGCCGGGGTCGATGTTGATCCTGCCGAGGTTATCGCGAGCGACGAAGACTAGGTGCAGCTGTGCAGCCTGTTGTGCCGTTGTTTCGCAGCCATGACCCGGCAGTTGTCAGCAGTGCTTACCTTTTCGACTCTTCAATGAACATGCAGGACAGCTGGCAAAAGAGAGCTGGCAGGCTTGGCAGCAGGACTCTGGCACGTGCAAACTCGCGACAGAAGGGGTCCGCTGCGTTTGCAACACTGTTTAGATTCAGATTCTCAATTGTGCTTCGATGTCGAGGAACATGGCGTGACCCTGGGGCAGCTGCAGCGCGCAACAATCCCCAGACAAAGCCCGAGCTTGTCCGGGCAGCACATCACGAGAAACAGCATTGAACCAGACCAGCCAGCCAATCTCTGCTTTGCTGAGTGGCCTACTGCAGATGCAGCGTGCAGCTCCGAGGCGAGTCGAGCGCGAGATTTGCCGACACACGTCGGCGAAGGCGGTCGTCGTAGCAACATGCAAATCGAGACTGACGCAGGACGAGAGTCCAGGACAAGCTTTCCCCAGACAAGCAACCTGCAGCATCCAGCCCAGGCACTGCAGCCACCGCTGTCGGAAAGCACACATTCAGCATACGAAGCCTTGCAGCGATGCGAGGAAAGCCTTCAAGGAACCCAGACTCAGGCAGGTTCCAAGAAGCATGCAGAGCCGGCCCAGACCCAGACGACTCCGGAGAGCACCTTTGTGGCTTGGATCGAGCCAAGCATGATTCGTTTCAGTCAAGATCAGGCAACATGCCCTTTGTGACCCAATCGCATCTAAGCCTCAGCGAGAGTAAGCCTAATGGAAGTTGGGGCTTGGCACTGGTGGCAGCTGACTCAGGCTCATAGGGGTCACAAGCCAATGGTCAGACACTTCTCATACCCGCCGCGGCCTCATTCGGAACTTGCTGTGACTGCCTATCTTCGCCATTGAATCAATCCGTTACCTTTGCAGGCGAATCTGCATAAAATCACAATCACAGTGAGGTCAGGCCAGGAAGTTCGTTTCCGAGGTTGCCGCGGTTCAAGCTGGCAGTGTAGCACGTGTGGTGGGGCAGCATGGCGCCAAAGGGGGACAAGGCCAAGAAGGCGGAGAAGGCCGCAAAGGCCGTGAAGGGCACCGTGAGCAAGAAGGCCCGAAAGGTGCGCACCAAGGTCCGGTTCTACCGACCGAAGACTTTGATCAAAGCACGAGACCCCAAGTACCCACGCAAGTCGGTTGAATCCCGGGGCGACAAGCTCGACAAGTACCGCATCATTCAGTGCCCTGTGACCACCGAGTCGGCAATGAAGAAGATCGAGGAGATCAACACCCTCGTGTTTCTGGTTGACCTCAAGGCCACCAAGCCCAAGATCAAGGAGGCTGTCAAGCAGCTGTATGACGTGAAGTGTGCCAAAGTCAACACTCTCATCCGCCCAGACGGGCTCCGCAGCTGCATTTGGCTTCTGTCTCCTTTATTTGCTCCACCCGGTGAGTTAGCTGTTAAGTATTAACTATTCAGCTGACCATGTGAAGTCTTGAGTGGCACGATCACGGCCCATCACGGACCATTGTCTCGGTGTGCCAGGAAGAAGAAGGCATACGTTCGCCTCACGCAGGACTACGATGCGCTGGACGTCGCCAACCGCATTGGCATCATCTAGTCTGCTTTGGTGCCCTCGAACACACATGCTGCGAACCGCAAAAATAAGTCACGTCGGTTGTGAAGTCTTCTCTGCGCAACCGCTAGGGCTACATACTGTGGGGATTTGTAGCCACTCTCAGTGCCGCCGCTGGAGCTCTGATGTTCCATGATTTTGCTGTCCGGCCCAAGAGCAAGCAGAGCAGGGCAAATTGAGAGGCAAAGCACACACATGCTTGTCTGTTGTTTCGGCTCTGAAGACGGTTGTCAGTAGCCACACAAGTAGAGCCGGTAGGCATCACGCAGCATGGCGCCAAAAGGGGACAAGGCCAAGAAGGCGGAGAAGGCCGCAAAGGCCGTGAAGGGCACCGTGAGCAAGAAGGCCCGAAAGGTGCGCACCAAGGTCCGGTTCTACCGACCGAAGACTTTGATCAAAGCACGAGACCCCAAGTACCCACGCAAGTCGGTTGAATCCCGGGGCGACAAGCTCGACAAGTACCGCATCATTCAGTGCCCTGTGACCACCGAGTCGGCAATGAAGAAGATCGAGGAGATCAACACCCTCGTGTTTCTGGTTGACCTCAAGGCCACCAAGCCCAAGATCAAGGAGGCTGTCAAGCAGCTGTATGACGTGAAGTGTGCCAAAGTCAACACTCTCATCCGCCCAGACGGGCTCCGCAGCTGCATTTGGCTTCTGTCTCCTTTATTTGCTCCACCCGGTGAGTTAGCTGTTAAGTATTAACTATTCAGCTGACCATGTGAAGTCTTGAGTGGCACGATCACGGCCCATCACGGACCATTGTCTCGGTGTGCCAGGAAGAAGAAGGCATACGTTCGCCTCACGCAGGACTACGATGCGCTGGACGTCGCCAACCGCATTGGCATCATCTAGGAAGTTGGCAGCGCGGCTGCTGTTCTGATGGCGCAAGTGGCACAGCCAAAAAGGGACTGCTAGCAGGGCCTGTGTCAGCGAACTCATTTCCCACCAGCCGCCACGACCAGAGCACATGCGTGGATCTGCCGAAGAATCAACAAGCTTGCCTCGCATCGCTCCTCTCATTCACGAGTTTGTTTTGAATTCAGGCCGGCACCCGAACGCCCAGAGGCGCCAGCCGTGCTGAAGTCTAGGTTAGCAGAACCCGGCGCTTTTGCTGTCCGCAACTAGCCTGGTGGCCGTTGCACTGCTACTGCTACTTGTACCATCTACTACCCATGGCATGTTGAAGGCCAAGAAGGTTCAGCTGTTCAACATGGCAGCCGGCGACATGCCTGCTGACATGACGAAAAGCCTACCGTGCATCCTTTCGCTTGGGCCTCGGTTCCCAAAGCACTCTTTCTGAGAAGATCTGAGAAGCTGTTGTCGCCAGGCCAAGCCGCAAACTGCGGCGTAACTTTCAAGGCGTCGCGGAGAGCCTTCAGGACAAGGGCTCAAGGGCCTTTGATGCAATCTCTTCCGTCAGCTCGCAAGAGTGTCGAAGGAAGCTGCGGCGGCCCTGCAGCGACTCTCTCAGAACTGCCAGGCTCGAACGGCATCGCTTTCTACTTGCAGATTTTGCACACATAGTTGAACAACAAACGGAGGACAGTTGACACTGGATAGTGTTTACTTCAACTCGTTGCATTCGCTATCTTGGATGTCATAAATCACCCGTTCCGTGTGCCCGAGGGGCTTGACTCGCCCCTTCAGCCTGGGACTCTCCGAAGCTTGCCCAGGAAATCGAACTTTGTTTGTCGTTACTTCAGGAGAGTTTGAGCCTCTGTTCTGTCATATGTGCATTCTAGAGCAACGGAGAACTGGAACGTTAAGATATTGCAATTCGTAACAACATCTTGATATATTTGCTGCTCAACTTTGAAGCATGCTGGCGGGGATAAGCTGCCAGGGTCAAGTCAAAATGACCCGGGAATCCGCTGATGTGTAACCAGATTCGTTCCCACAGATTTGCAACAGAATTTTCACATGCAGGCGTGTGTGTGCATGTTTATGATGAATGCGATGGCTGCCTCGTATGTGTGATCGTCATGTCCGGAAAGAGAATGTAGCGGGGGATACGACCTGGAGAAGAAGACAGAGAGAGAGAGAGAGAGAGAGAGAGAGAGAGAGAGAGAGATGCGGGATTTGCGGACCGTTGTGGGCGTAGGCCCTCGGTCCAGGGTCCTTTCAGGGCCCATACCCCTCAGCAAGAAGCAAGCAAGAGAGAGAGAGAGAGAGAGAGAGAGACAGAGCGAAACCCCCGGGGGCAGGGGGGGGGAGAGTAAACCTAGAGTACACTGTTGCGTTAACTGTTTTGCTGTTACTTGACAAGCCGCCTCCGCTGTTCCACTGCATCTGGGAAGCCCGAAACCTTTTACCGAGTTGGGACAACGGGTGGCCACAGGGGCGCGGGGACGAGGCGGCGGTTGTGTTGTGTTTAGTGTTCGAAGGGGTCGCCAACTCGGGAAAATGCCTGGTTGTACAGTGCCATAGTCTGGAGTAACCCCAGAAGCCGATCACTCCATAACCCAGGGGGTGATCGGGCGGGCCTAGGCCTGTGGGTCGCACCGCGACCCTTATGCCCGGCAGAAAGAAAGAAAGAGAGGCATAGCCCGGGAGGGGGTAAAGCCCCTGCACCATAGCCCTGGCGAAAGAAACAGAGCGCGGGGCGCTTGACTCACCCCTTAAGCCTTAAGTAAGCCTGGGAGGAGAAGAAGAGACAGACAAAAAGAAGAATGTCTTTCGGCAGCCTAAACCCCCCAAAGTAGTTGCGCAGTTTGCAGGCGTCTCCGCTTCACTCGCAGCCTGTGCCGGGCTGCGTTGAGTCAGGCCCAGATAGTCCTCGCCTTAACTTAACGGCCGGGGTCAAGTTCCGTCGCACACAGCACACTGTTGCACTGCCGCCTTCCCTGAGGCCACCTGAACTCCGAGCCAGACCTGAGGCCAGAAGACTACCGAGAAGAGCGAAGTGCTCAGCTGCTGGACAGTGTCAGATGCGTTGACATGAAGGCCTCGCTGCAGCCCACGGACCTTGCAGGTGCCATTCGATGACTATGAGAGGCGTAGTGCCTTGAGTTCATCTTTCGCTAGGAGCAGAACGCCTCACTGCAGACTCAGCTGGCAGAGGCATGTGCACGCACTGCAGCTTGCAGAAACAATGCAGCTTGCGACTCGGTTCAGGCTCAAAGGCGCATCGAAGAGCTCGAAGAGGAAAGGCCAGGCAGCGACGCTTAGTCGCAGACCTTCTCAACTTCTGACTGCTGCAGGCAAAACTTTTTCCATGAAGGCATTTACGACCTTGTTAATGCAGTCTGCAGGGGGCCTACGGACGTGGCAGCTGAACGAACTGAAATTCAGTATGCGAAGCAGACGAGCCAGCGTCGCAAATGAGCTCAAGCCAACTCACTCGACTTCTACAGAAAAGGGTGATGGAGCAGGTCGAGTCGTTCAGAATGGGAATCCGCTTGTATGATGTAGATCTGTGCCGTTGCTGCTGCCGCCGCGTTGGTCGGTTGCACTCTAGGGGGCCCCTTGTTAATGTAACTCGAGGGGGGGTTTGGCCGGTTTGCCGGGTTTATGTTTTTATCACAAACGGGATGCCGTTTTTCGATTTTGCTCCGGCTTTCGAGGCCCGGAACCCCCAAGCGCAGAGACCCTGGAACCAACAACTCTGAACCCAGAAACCAACTCCAAAACCCTGAAACCCTGAAGATAGAAGCCCTAGCAAGCATGAGCTCAGAAACCCTAAAAACCCAGAAGCCCTGAACCCAGAGACCCTTAATCCAGAAGCTCCGAAACCCACAAGCCCAAACTCTTAAACCCTGAACGCAGAAACCCCAACCAAGAAACCGTGAGCACAGAAACCCTAGCAACCTTGAGCCCAGAAGCCCTAAACCCAGAAACCCTGAACCGGCAAACATAAATCTAGAGACCCCAAACCCAAAAACCCTGAACCCAGAAATCTTAAACCCCCAAGCCGGAACAGAAACCTTCAAACAAGAGTTTCTAAACCCAGCACCTTTAATCCGGAAAAACTGCAACTCTGAACCCGGGAAGCCTAAACCCAGAAACCCTGAGCCAGAATCCCTGAGACTCCATACTCCTAAACCCCCGGAATCCACCCTGAACCCAGAAACTCTAAACCCAGCAAGACATTACAAGCTATAAGCATGTCAAGCCCGTCAGGTATGCCATAGCGCAAGCCTCTAAAACAGGGCGGGCCCTGGAACAGCCGCGGTGACTGCGTGATCCCTCCCGTTTCCTGGTGAACCCCCCTGGCATCCCGGTGAACCCTACACCCTAAACCCCAAGCCCTAAACCCAGCACCCTGAAACTCCCTGCCTGATCCCCCCGTTTCCCGGTGAAACCTCTCTGCTTTCAGCAGGACCCTCATGTTCCCTCAGCTTGGGACTGTGGAAATAGCGTGATTTTCAAGGGGACTGTGTGTCTTGCCATAACTGAAGCTGATCTGCGGGGCACAGAAAACAAACCAAAATCAAAAAGCAAACCAGCAAGGAACCACCCGATCTTTACCAACCCCTCCCACTCCCGAACACCACGAACAAATTGTTCTGACAGTGTTCTGACTTTCCGAATCCCTCCAGGTGGGTGAATTACTCAAGGAGTGGTGATGTTTCTGCTAAGCTTTCAACATTCTAGAAACATGTTGTTTACTTTCTATTGCTTGTATTTGCTAGCAAACTCAGAACCTGTACTTGTGGGGTGGAAGAAAACGGCGATTTCGCCCCGAATTTATACCATACAGCATCCATGCAGCACCCAATGATGATGTAACTCGCGGGGGGGTTCGAAATGTAACTTGAGGGGGGTTGGCCAGACATGTCCCGAATCAGGAGCCTGTATACGGCGCATTGGAAATGCAACATGGGGCGGGGGGGTTTCGGACGCGTAACAGCAGCCAGAAATGTAACCAAGGGCGTCCCCCCCCCTCCCCCAGCTTTCCCCCCCTGGGTTGCACTCACTAACAAGCATCCGCGCTTCCAGCACTACCGCGCCCAATGAAGGGCATGTGCGGGGCGATGGGTGGGCGGGGTGGAGAACTGAAAGGCCAAGTGACCAGGCGTGCCTGTCCAGCAGGGCAACGGGGCATTGCCGGTCGTCCCGAAGTTAGGTAGAGATAGGAGATGATCGGAGCAAAATCCGACGAAGCTGAAGCTGTTTATTGCGGGCCGAGGCACCAGTCCTCAGTGTCGGAGCAGCTTCCAAGACGGGAGCGTGTCCCGAAGCTTCGAGGAGCTGCTCGTGTTGAATTTCCATGGACGGGATCAGTGCTCTGCCTGTCTCAGAGCCAGGAGCCAGGTGCTACCAACGCAAACGTCCACCATGCAAGCCTAGAGCCAAACCAATGTGTGCGAGTGGATATGATGAAGAAACTTCTCTTGATCCGAAATCGGCCCGTGGACATTCACCGAGGTCCAGCCGCCGCCCGACTGGTTGTGCGCGCCCCGGTGCAAAGACGAAGAACCCGAAACCACCAAATCTGTTTGAGACAGGTGGATGTTCTGCTTCAGCTTGTGTCCCAGGACCAGCTCACAACATGATGCCAGATTCAAGCTGAGTCATATCAGTTGCTCACTCGTGGAAGGAGCACCAGCGATTGAAGCGTGACCAGCGCAGTGGCTGTGCAGATCATGGCCAGGTCCAGCATGTGTGAAGCGGGGCATGGCCAGACGTTGGCCACGAAGTCGGCATGTATTGGCTACACATGTATCGAGGGGTAGATCATCATTGGCAGGCGGTGCTGGGCCCTGCGACCGGTAGTCGACCGAAAATGCTCGTGGGCTTCGGGTTGCCTTGCATATCCTTGCACGACCGTTATCTTCCTTCAGGTCGGTCTCTTGGAGGAAACGCAGAGCATTGAATTGACTACAAGTCGCATGTATGCCCGCAGCATGGCCAAAAGCCGGTCAGACAATAATTTGCAAATCGATCAACCTTTGCTCTCTCAACGAGATCGCAAAAAAAGAAGGGTTATCGATAGAGACCCGTGGCTCAGATCCGCAGTGATGACGCACCTTCCCCCACAGCTAGGTACAACAGTGCAATATATTATGGACACTCACTGTTGCGGCAACAGAAGGTCTCGGAGATACGCGTTTGCTATGCCAGCGCAGTGGGATCTGTAGGCCAAGGAATAAGGCTCCTTCGCAAATCGTGTCGGCCATGTGTGGCAATGGGAAACTGCTCCTGCGTCTGCACCGACAGCTCCGCCCATGGTGTCGTGGAGCATAGTTCCTTGGCATTCCGAAATCAAAGATAGGCAGTCACGATGTTTTTGACACCTGACTCTTAGCCTGAAGTGCTGCTGCGCAGGGAGGGCCACACACAAAGTGCATGGGCTGACACACACACACACAAACAACACACACACACACACACACACACAGGGCTCTTCAAACCGATCTGCTTATGGCTTCTCGAATCTGAGGCATCGTTCCCGAAGGCAAGACTGTTGTCAAGGCACAGCCCACCCTGGGAGCAGAAAGCTTGGAGGAAGACACTCGGCAAAGAAACCACAGGTCTCTGTGCCAAGCAGGGTCACACCAAAAGATACAAGAGTATTGGCAATGGCTTCCAGGCTTTAGTGAGCCTGGGCCCAGACATGCACTAGCCAGCACCCTTTGGACGTCGGCTATTTCCTGAGAGCGCTTGCCTTGCTGCTTCCATCGCTTCTATTCGGAAGGCTCCTCACTTCCCTTAGTCGCTAGTCCAATCCTGGGATATCCTGCCAGTCTACAGGAAATAGGGTGACGTGCTGCACCGATGGCGCAAGGCCCTGGGTGGCGCCTGTGGCACGCATAGCCGCATAGCATTCTACAAGGTTGTCAAGCTGCAACAGTGCAGCAGCCCGTGAAACCTAAGTTGCAGCCCTTGGGCATCCTTGGGCACCTAGGAGGTCCCCCCCCTCTCGTTGCGAACCAACTCGTCGCGTCGCCCGTGCCTTGCGGCTCAAGTCTGCGAGCGAAGAAAATGGAGGTGGAAGACGGGCGCCACTTCCGCAATGACTTGGATGACTCCTCGAAACCCGAAGCTTGGGAGGCCAAGCTGCGCGGGGGCCTGGAGACGCTGAAGGCCTTTCTTTTGCGGGCCAAGCATCGCAAGGAGAGGATGGGTGACGAAAGTCCTGAGGGCCCAATCAATCCGCCGGAAGATTTGCATGTTTGGATCCAGCTGACCAGTAGCTACAGCACAAGCTTTCAACGAACAAGAAATCTTGACAGCCAATGCTAAGGGCAGTGTCTACACGGGTGCCGGCGGAGTGGCGTACACGCTACTGCACCTCGCTGCCTGTGGCCTCCATGACCCATCCACTGCTTGTGTGGACAGCGGACGCATCCTGGCAGAGGCAGAAACATCGTCCGATGCGCGGCGCGTCACTCTCTTGGAAGGTCTGGCAGGCTGTGTGGCGCTGCAGGCCTGGACGCACCAACTCCGGCAAGAGCAGGAGAAGGAGCGGTAGTTTCTATAAACAGAACCTCAAGCCACAAGCTTTTTTTTGATTTTCACATCTTATGTATGTTTTAATGTAGCAGACGTGCTTTGTGAGAAGGTGCGGGAGTGTGTCGGAAGGGTGGAGCGGCTGGCGGATCTTGCCTCTGCTTTACCGGAAGGAGAGTGTGAGGTGCTCTACGGCCGCTGCGGCTTTCTGTGTCTTACCTTTGGTTAGTAGGGAATGGAGGAATGGTATAATTATAACTACTATTAATACTTTTACTACCATTCTTCCATTCCCTACTAACCAACGGTAAGGTGTGTCATACTTTTCCTACGGAAACATCTCAGAGACCCTCAACTGCTAGCCGGGCCAGCGACGGAGCTTGTGAGGCACGCTACCTAGCATTCGTGTATTGCATGTATATATATATATATATATATATATAGATACCATGTGGCATTATGCAGATAATCTCTGCATATCATGCTTATATAGATGCCAGAGACACGAGACACAAGCACTGATTGATGCCCTGCGTTTTTGCCAGGCAAGTGGTTGAATCGGGACGGCGCCATGCACGAGAAGGCTGGCCACTCTACTATGAGTGGCATGACAAGTGCTACCTAGGAGGCGCGCACGGCATTGCAGGCATTCTCCACACTTTGGTGCAGCTGCCAAAGGAGCTTGCAGCAGCAGGCTCCGATGTTGCAAACCTCATTTGTCGGAGCGCTGACAAATTGTTAGATGGGCGATTCGTGAGTGGGAACCTGCCGTCGTCTGTGGGGAGTGACAGGGATCGCTTGGTTCAGTTCTGCCACGGAGCAACTGGCGCAGTGCCACTCATGCTGCGGCTAGCCAGCGTCTACAAACAGCCACGATATCTGCAGCACGCCATGGAGTTAGGCCATGTGATTTGGAGGAGGGGGCTTCTGAGCACAAAGGGGCTCGGACTCTGTCATGGCACACCTGGAAACGGTTTCGCATTCTTGGCCCTCTACAGACAAACGCAGGACGAAGTGTGGCTGAATCGAGCGCTGCACTTCGCAGTATTTGCTTGCGATCGTCAAGAAGACTTGTCTCAGCTGGCAGATCGACCATACTCGCTTTTCGAGGGTCTTGCCGGTGCTGCCTGTTTTTGGGGCTCTGTGATTTGTGCGGCCAGTGGAGATACAAGCATGGCTGGATTCCCCTGCTATGACTTTGATTGAGAGATGAATGTGGCCCGACAGACGCCGACAGACTCTACACTGCCCAAAGAGGCTCAGCAGTTCCTGCGATCTGAAAAATTGGGTTGCCGTCCGAGCAAAGCAGGCCTGCCATCTGCATTGTCCTGCTGAGCGTCCTGCTAAGGATGGCACAACAGTCATTCTGGAGGGTGGCTTCCGATTTACTGGCACATGGGTCGATGATCAGAAGCAAGGTTACGGCATCCTCGAGCAACCCGTGGCGTGGCAGATGGTGGTTTCGAGTGCTTTGTTGTGGCTTAAGTCTGACAAGGGATGCCAGATAGAATAGAAATGAGCCGACTGCCTGCAATGTGCGCGAAGCAGGGTTTGGGCATCAAGCTGTGCTTTGGAAGCTTCTTTGGCGTGCTTTGCTTTACACCCGAAGCAAGGATGGAAGCCGCTTCGAGGGCAATTTCGTCGATGACAAGCCCAACGGCGAGGGCCGGTTGGCTTACATATCCGGCGATGTCTACGAGGGGCAATGGGTCAATGAGCGAGCAGAAGGCTTCGGCGTGTTCACCCGCAGGGATGGGAGTTCCTACGAGGGCCAGTGGCTCAATGACCTCCAGCACGGCTATGGCATCGAAACCTGGCCCGACGGCTCCCGAGCCTTGGACAAACTCTTTCATGCATGCCCGGCTTAGGGTGCGCTGGTACCATGAAGTCGGCAAAAGATCTCTAAACCGTGTTGACACCTTCGACAGCGAAGCCGAGTTGTCGAACAGGTTAAGAACTGCAGCCACCTAGCCAGTGAACGTGCAGTCCCCCTTGTCAAAGTCCCGCACAGCTACAACTTCCAAAGGTGACGGGAGCCCTTTCGCACCCCGTCCAGTGTTCCATGTTTCATGCTCTCTCCGAGGATTTGAGGGCATGTACTGCGCAGGCGCCAAGGATGGACATGGTAAATTCCTCTGGTCTGATGGCGCCATATACAAGGGATCCTTCAGCAACAACTGCTTCCACGGGTCTGGTGACTACAGGCCGCGTCCTGCAAATGATCTCAGCCCATCCTGCCTCTGGTGCCTTCTTTCTTCCCCTGAGGTGGCAAGACGGTCGCCGATACAAGGGGGGATGGGACAAGAACAAGCTTCATGGCTGGGGCATCATGCCCAGCCCTTACAGTAGCAAGTGCTGTCCTGGAGGTTTTTCTGAGAGTTTCCTGTGGAAAATCAGATCCCAGGACCTGGCCTGATGGGCGATGCTACCAGGGTCATTACATCCGAGATCACAAGCATGGAGAGGGATGCTTTCGCTGGTCTTCCGGGGCGCAGTACAGTGGCCAGTGGCTACAAGGCCTGAGCACCTCCTTCCCATCAGCTTCTGGGAGAGCAGAGCACAAGATGTCATCGTGACGAGAAAGGCTAGCCTAAACCCTGCAGGCAAGCAACATGGCGTGGCAAGGTACAAGAACCTTGACGGCCAGGCTCATCTCCGCCTTGGGAACATAGAAACATGGTCCTGAATACTACAGTGCAGCGCGCGCGATTACATCTCTTGGAGCCGGCGGCTTGCCGCAGGTGCGAGTGGGGCGCTGGGAGGATGGCAGTCATTTGGAATGGATCGGCGGTCTACGCGGAGACCTCAGCCCGTCGGATCCAGTTGTGTTTGTGTTATCCTGCTGTACATGCGAATTTCTGCATTCATGACGGTGTTTCATGTTTTTCATTCTTCTTTCTTTTGTCAAATGCAGGGGGCTGGAGTGCATCACAGAAGTCTCCAGCCAACGAAGACGCTTCTGTGAGTGCAGTGAAAACGTACCTGCAGTGGTGCACCTGGGGAGAAGTACTCCAGCTGGTGGCCACAACATGTGTTTTCAAAACATGCTTGTTTGAAACAGTTTTACTCTCTCTGAAAATTCTGACATGTTTCTTGCATGGCTTGCACCATGTACGTCATCTACGGAGGACAGGCGGGTCAGTGGGAGCCATTCCAATTGTGTTCGACAAGAGCTCCCTCATGAGGGCCTTGTCGCTTTTCGGCGAAGTGCTTGTGTTAGCAGGTCTGGAAATCAGGTAGGATTGTGACACATGTTCAAGTGGAGATCACTGAGCGGAGATCAGCCTTTTGGAAATCACAGTGGAGATCATAGTGGAGATCACTTGTACAAAGCTGCCATGGATCGTGAACGAACCCCCCGTCGCAATCCCTACTGGAGCTCCTCCACTCCTGATGCGGTTCCACCACCCCCTGCGAGTTGGCAAAATCCGGTGCCCCCTCCGGCTTTACCCTTGACCCGCCCGATGGTGCTTCAGCCGCAGAATCTCACGTGGCAGCCCAATCCTCGTGCTGCCCAGATTATGAACATTTCGCCAACCCCTCGCATTCCAGGACTGCCATCCCAACCTGATGCCAAGTCACCTAAAGTCTTCGGACCTATGCTACCGCTGAGTTCTGCCAGAATCCGATTTATTTGGATTCACGCTCTATTGCAGGCTTGAACCTGGCTCGTTGGGTTAAGAAGACTGAATGGTCGGTTCGAAAGCAGATTGACGGATGCCCGACACATATGGTACCGATGATTCATTCATTGCTTTATCAAGGTTGGAATTCATATTGGATTCGTCATATTGCAGAAGGAAAGCCGACATTCTTTGCAGGTTTCAAATCGATTGCAGAGATCGTATTCTGTCATGCATTGTTCGGAAAATTGCGAGATGAGGAAGTCGACTTGGATGAGCTTGCTTCCATCGTGCAGGGTACCAGTGACGCTGCTTCGAAGAGTTGCTTCGGACTCCAAATCGCAGGCTACACATCTGTTGGCACAGAAGGTTGTTGACTACATGTTAGGTCTGTATCCTCAAGCGTCAGTTGACACGGAGAAGGCAGCTATGGCGAATCAGATCCAGATGCTTCAACAACAGCTTGCGAACTTTGAGAATGCTTCCCCCTCCCGCCCTTCCCACCAGGCTACCGCTGAACAGAAAGGGTTGCCGATTACGGAAAGCCCCCCGGGACCAGTGTCAGAATCAACAACTTCTGTTCAAAAAGTTCCTGATGGCACGACTCGTCTTCTTCGTGGTCAGACGGCTGAGCCGAAAAGCAATCTTATGCAGGCCTTCCAAAAAGGCAAACCGTCAGGGAGCCAGGCAGAACCGTTGAATATTGAGAATGGGGAGGTTGAGACGCAAGGTCGCAGCCCAGAAAGTTCTCAGTTTGAGTATGGCACGTCCTCGCATGTCGGCCAGGTTGTGAAGAGTGTTCTCACGGATGTGTCCAAACGTCATTTCTTGACACGCGGTTGGAAAACTTGCAAGTCGGACAAAGAAGTGTCGGCATGGATTGAAGGATTGACCTTGAGCAAAAATAACCGCAAGAAGTTGGAGACATGGACAGCCCATGTCCAACGATGGCATGCGGACCTTCCTTCCAATGAACAGGCCGAATTGGATCAGGTTGTTGCCAACTGGGGCATCCCCATTCGTGATGTTGCCAAGCTTAAAGCAGGCTCACTGCTGCGTATTTTAGCTGTCGGAACAGTTCTTGCGGCTTGACTACAAGCCGCACTGGATGACAGAGAGCGATATAGCAGCGGCAATCCACCACAAGGATGGTGGCGAAAGCACCGAAGTGACGTGGACTTGCTTCGGAATGCTCATCTCTTTTTCCAGAGTGTCTACGAGACACCCACCATGTTCGGACAACAATGGATGGACGTTGTTATTTGGGTCCGTGGAAAGCTCCTTTTGCTGGCATGTGAGTTCGGGCTTGTACAGTCGCCGTTGACCTCCCAGCTTCGTTTAAAGTGTTCCAGTTACACCTGGAAGTTCTTCCAGACTAAGTCGGTGATTTATTGCCCCCTTTTTTCTCCAGCCCGAGTTGCAGCAATTCATGTATATTGGATCGACATCCCAGACGTTGGGAGAGCGCGAACGTACTCGATGGGGGAAGTACAAACAAATCTGTTCTGGCAAGTCAGTATGTGGTGAACTTTCGCTTGTCTGGCATTACCGACGACGGAATTATCATCTTGCCATTCCGTTGTTGATCATGCATGTGCCTCAGGGTGACTGTTTGCATACGATTGAGCAGACGTTCATCAACTTGCTTCAGCCCCGCCTCAATGCTCCCTGGGTTAGGTCGCTGGTAAAATCTAAACATGCACACATTGCCAATTCCGACCCTGTCAGATGTGTTCGTAGATTTGTGACATCGTGGAGAACTTTCAGACGTTTTCGACGTCGGAACCTCCAGCTCACTGGACTGACGCCATCTGTCTTTCGCTCCACACATATAATCCAGAACATTGTCTACAGTTATCAGATTCTGTTTGACCTTGCATCGGACGGTTTGAAATCTTTTCTTGCCCAGAAGTATCTACGCAGCAATAGAGTCGACTCGGATGTTCTCTACAGACTGTTTCGGATGGCCACTCATCTGGGTGACCCTTTCTATGAGACGATCTGCAGGTCCAGATTGAACACTGTGCTGCAATTCAGACAGTTGAGGTGCCCGACCACATGTCGTCCTCTGTCCACTCCGCTTTTATTGCCGGAGGCAGGTTTCAAGCGCTTGGTTCGTGGCTTGTTGGGTGATATCCTGGATGTTTCGTCGGACAGACTGTTGCCATATCACATCCCGACGACTGCGCTTGTTGCCAGAAGTCACCCAAAGATCAAGGACATTCTTTTTTCGCACAAACGAATTCTGCAGTTGTGGGACCCACATGAGGACCCACATAAGGCCGGAGTCATGTGCTGCTGTTCTGAGCTTCTTCAACGCCATCCTGACTTGACAGTGGTTCAGGGTCATATTGCATCTTCCGCCACTTTGTTGTCTCTGCCGGACGAATTTGCTCAACTGGCCCAGTCGAGCTGTGCCAATCCGGTGTTTATGACCGCAACAGAGCATTGGCAGATGTTTCATGATGACGTGAGACAGTGGATAGCCCATCACGGTCTGGTACATTACCCGATAGATGATATTCGATGTGCCTGGCAGAAGGCTTGGGATATGCACTTGGGGCATGTCGGAACTCATTGGACGGTTGATACAGTTCGAGAGTTGAAAAAGTGGACCAAGGGACTGGTGTGGCATGTTCGGGATCATGAAGGCTCTCATGCGCATGTTTTCTGTCCTGTGAAGTATTGGGTGATGCTTCAGAACACTTTCACTGCCGAATCGGTTTTTCAGCCACTGTCGCTAAACACTTCGGCGATCCTGGCCCAGATGGAACAAGCAGTGCCACCTCGGATTCTTGAAGCATTCCCTTTCCGCTTCGGCTCTCGCGGTGCTCGTGTGTCATCGGCTTATATTCTCCCCAAGTTCAAGAAAGACTGGAAAGGGGGACGGCCAATCGCTAGTTTTGCATCTCACCCGGCTCGCCAGTTCTTGGTTGTGATGGCAAAGGTCACGGAGATGCTTGTTGCTGAAGTCTGTCCCCACACGAGATCCTACAACGATGCAATCTTGTTGTGGCAGAATATACATGCCTTCTTTGAGAACAGTTGCCACGGCCTTGAGGACGGTCGACAGACAATCGCCATGCACAATCAAGACTTGTCAGGCTTTTTTGTGAGCATTCCGAGGGAACGGTTTCTGATCACCTTCTGTATTCTACTTTGTCGCTTCTACGATGTGGTGGACGAAGATTTGGACGAAGCCTTGAAAGGTGCTGTAGTGACCGTGGACTTGGAAAACAACTTGTCTGTTATGAAAACTATTCGCGGTCGGCACTGTTTGCTGCATGACAAGAAGACGGCCGTCCCCATGGATTTATTCATATTCATGGAAGCTGTGCAGGTGTCGTTCAAGTTCAACCTATTTGTGGTAGGACAGCAGGCCATTCAACAGATCAGAGGGGCGCCGATGGGGAGCCATTTCTCCCCCGCAGCCTGTCATGCTGTGGTGAACTTGTATGAGCATATGTACTTTGGCAAATGTCTTCTGGAGTCCGCTCGCTTGCCAACGTATGGCCTCGTTGTTAGATACGTGGATAATCGGCTGAGCTTGATTTTTGATCGAAACGCCAGTTCTGTTGCTGTGCAGGCTTTTCTGCATCAAGATGTGTATATACCGCCCATCGTATTAGAGTATGAAGATGGGAACCTATTCTTGGGTTTCCATGTGGACATACAACAGCTACGAGTGCAGTATGTTCAACCTACTGAATCCTGGAAGTTTCTGCATTTCAAATCTGCGGCTAATACAAGGACGTTGTTGAGCAGCTTTCGATCGAGAGCCCACTTGATTGCTCGTGCGTCCTGGCCGTTGGAACAACGTGAAGCCGATCTCGACCAGCTTCTGCAGTCCTATTTGAGGCATGGATTTGATCCATCAATGATGTCCCCCATCCTAAGACGTGTTAGGGGCCAGTTCAACAATCGCGGTCGCTCGACTGCTGCATAAATAATCTCCTGCACATTTGGCTTGATTTGTCTGCAACTTGTGAGAGTGCATGTGTGCATTGCGTATCTCGCTTGTTCTGTAGCTTGCGCTCGAGAGCTTCTGTTTTTCCCCTAAATTTGTAGTATTCTGCGCTCCTGACGATGCCTACGGAGGACAATCTCAATTTGTTCCCGAAGTCTTCGGGCCCTCCAGGTCCTGTCAGTGGTTCGGTGGAAATGTATATTCGACGACGAGTTGCCCAAGAAGTGACCCGGGCTCTTGCACCGCCCGACACGCTTCCAGACTGGGCACGGCCTACCGGAAGCGCTTCTGGAGGCCTTCAAGCTCTCCGTCCTGCTCCCTCCTCTTCTCGCACTCCTGCACTTCCTCAGGAACATGTGAATACGGCAATACCCCGTGCTCCTCCTCCTTCGCCTTTTTTGACACTCACTGAAGGTAGTGGATCTACGGCTCAGTCGATTCACATCCATGATGAGGGCATGGCAAATCGGGTTATTGAAAGCTTGTCTTCTCGTATGTTTGGCAGTCGGAACGCCAGATCCCGCAGCCCAGTGGTGAAGCCGTGTCCCCCTCTCCCGAGACGTCGTCAACCGATTGAGGGTCAGCCTGCAACCTCTGCCAAGCTTGCCATTGACGATGCAAGTTCTGACAAGTATGTTGTTCCGGACGGTCCGGAAATTCCTGCACCCTCGGATGAATGGGTGTGTATTCAGCCCAGTTCCGGACCACCGCTCTGGGTAAAATTTCTTGAGACCTCGCATATGTTGGTGTGGCCGCAGTTTTACTGTATTAAAACAGTGGCTGGCATGAATATGTACGGTTTTGATCCAACCATTGCTGCGAAGGACAAGAAAAAGCAGTGGTATGATCTCGAACGATTGCTACTCCATTTTCGGACGGCTATTATGAAGGACACCAATCGCATCAAAAGTGCAGCTGAAATTGTTGTTCCCGTCTTGCCGACCGGATCTTACGATCTCCAGGAGAGATGGATAGCTGCCATTTTGGCAGGAGCCGACCATCATGCCAACTTCTCTTGGTCTGATGCCCATGGTTACTTTGCTATGGGACCTGATGCCAAAAAGCAGATTCAGAGTCTTGCTCGTACTTTGTCATCGGTGTCTCGTATTCGCCCGTTCGTTCGAGAAGACCTACAGGCTGGTCGTGGATCGTACTGGCTGTTCCCGAGCAACACGGATCCCAGCACGGGACTTGCCGATTCCGGAACTCATGAAGCTCCGCAGGGAGTGTTTCTTATTTTGACGACGATGCTTCCGGATGATCCAGGCACCTGCTTTGCTGTGCCCTTTGTGCATAACACTGTTCCTCAGGATCTGTCGTCGATTGTCAGTCAAGAGGTTATTCGTCCATCATATTTCGACCGCGCGGATCGCACATGGGTGCCATCCACAGGATTCTATGGCCGAATGTCATGGCCAAAACCTGCTATTCGGCTGCCAAAGCTTGACGGCTCCCAGCCGGAGCATTTGAATGCCATGCGGTCGTCGATGATTGGTGCTCGACGTTTCGGAGGAAAAGAAGTTGACACTAGGACATGCGCCGCCTTAGGATGGACCTTTGTGAGGCAACATACTCACTACAAGGCCTCCCATGCCTCCGATCAGACCTGCGGGCATCTCGGTGATTTGATTCACGGCCAGGACGGCCGGTGGATGTTCCGTTCAAGTCGTAGTGTCTTGGCAGGAACTGCTGTCTTCTGGACATCGTGGGCACGTGATGCATAAGCGATTGTTGTTTTCAGCTCTAGGGTTTCTTCCTTTGATTCTGCATTCTTCCTTCATCGATATTGGCCAAGATTAATTGCATGCCCACATTTTGAGTGCTGCACTCCGTCGTGGATCGCATGGTTGAAAAACAAGTCTAGAAGATGCCTCAGCCAGCTTTCTCGTGTCGCTATTGCATTGCAACTCCATGTGATTTTGCATTGCACCGGATCGATTCTCGTGCCAGGTTAAATGACAGCATGCCGACCATAGCTCGTAGCCCCTTTGACGTAGATGCAGATGGTTTCCACTTTCAGTCTTTGGATGAGCTGGCTGTACGCTTATATCAAGTTCTTGACTGCATCCCCCGTCGAGTCTGGATGAATTACAATCGCAAGAGGGTACGATCTACAGAACAGACACATGCAGACCAGCTCTTGCTTGGCCTATATTCAGGAGTGCAGTCACGAGGTCGGCTGCAATTTACAAAGAACACATTCCGATTTCCAGGACTTACAAAATTGGTCCTTCGGATGTTACATTGTGCTCCCCAATTCTCAGGTCTGGCAGTTACAAGTATTCAGATCAATCGCAACGTTCGCACTATTCCACATCGAGATTCCAACAACCTTGGCCCAAGCATTGCATGGGCTATTGGAGAATGGACAGGTGGAGAATTATTTGTGATGGATGATCGAGGTCGCACCACATATATTGTTGAAGATTCCAATTGCTCCATTGCATCCTGTGGCGATCAGATACAAGGGAGGCTTCTGGATGTCAGACAACCGTGTTGCTTTGATGGGAATGTGGTTCATGCTACTATGCCCTTTGCCGGAAACCGCATTATGATGGTCTTTTTCTGTGTTAAACAGCATGTTCCCGTTTCACCTCAGACGTCATGTCTCTCTTTTGCTCACTTCCTCGGTCTTCGTGTCCCTGTTCTCTCCTCCCCTCCTTTGCCTTCTTATTCTTGTGTCTCTCCCCGCTCTTCCCCTCTCCTTTCCTTGCCTTTGTCGCCTTTCTTTCCGTCGTGTTCTCCCTCGTCTCTTGCTGCTTCCTCTTCGTTGCGCGCTTCCCCTCGTCCGTCTGCTCGTCCCCCGTTGTCCCCTCCTCTTTCTCCCGCCTCCTCCGTTGCTTCCCTTGCCTCTTCGTCTCCCTCCTTGTGTTTCTTTCCTCCTTCTCCTTTTCCTTCTCGTTCTTCTTCTTTTTCCTGTTCTTGGTCTCGTTCCTCTTCCTCTTTGTCGTCTCGCTCCTTTGTTTGGTCTCCCTCCGATCCCACCGTCGACGCTGCGGATGAAGTTTTTTCAAGTGACATGTCATGGGAGGCATAAAAAGACCCTTTTAATTGTGCTTCATGTGCTTGCACAGTTTGTCATGAGCCGCTCTTTAAAACTGTCCTGATGTATGTGCTCGCCAGGGTATTGGTAACCATTAATTGCAGCATGCCATGCCGCTTGTTTGTCGATGTTTGGAAGGAGGACGTACCTCGCCACTGCATTCTCTCCTTTCTTATGGTGTGCAGCAGCGTGCAGGTAAGTACGAAGCGATGTGACAATCCCAGTTATTGTCGCACTCTTCAGTTCGCTCAGTGGCAACGCTGGCTTACATACGGAACGGGGCGATGCTTTCGGGCCCACAATTTTCATGGATTGTCCAATGATGCTGCTACATTCAGCTTCACACATCTGCTCCCACGATGCAGTGAGTCTTTCTTGCGGATCTCCGTGCAGTGTCTCAGACCCTGCGACATATCAAATTCCTGATGAGACTGCGAATTTGTCAAGACTCTCAACTGACGCCATTCTGTACATATCAGTTTATGGGCATTGAGACTTGTTGGTGCCAGCTTCATCAAGTCACTTTTTCGGCATGTGAGTTCCCTGATGTAAAGGTCAGAGTTGTATAGCCCTTTTTGAGCTGGGAAAGAAGATGCCAGATGCAGACAGAGTGCTCTCATGTGCATGCATGAAGTCGCAGGAGTGCTTCTTATGGTAGATGTTGGTCCAAGCTAGAGTGTGTGTGATCACACGATTGCCAATGTCCGGATCGCTGCCGCACTGCACTGACATAATCAGAAGTCTTGACGGGGAACAAGTCAAGGCTCTTTTTCAGATTCTGGGGGATCCGCGGCAAACCGAAGTGCTTCTTGCACACCTTCGACGTCGGATTCGGGCAGATGCGGATACCGTTGTTGCGAGACATCTTGGTACGCTTCCTCCTTCTGCTCCTCTGTCTTCTTCTCTGCCTTCCTTCTCTTCTCTTCCTGCTTCTCTCCCTCCTCCTCCTCCTCCTCCTCCTCCCTCCTTTCCTGCTCCTCCTCCTGTTTCCCTTCCTGCTCCTGTCCCTTTCCCGTTTCCTCCTTCTTTCTCTTCCTCCGATGTCTCTCATGCATCTGATCGCGATGAAGCTGCACAGACAATGAATGCTGGATCCAACATTTCGCGAGCGGATCCTCACCGACGTGATGCATTACCCCGAAGACGTCAACAGAGTGCCAATGCTGCCCGACGAAGCAGATCCTTGAGTGACTCGCAAGTCCGTATGAGATCCCGATCACGATCTCGATCAAGATCAAGTACATCTGTTTCACCTGGAGGATCACGTCACATTAGGTAAGTCTGCTGTCTTGTCTGCTAAAACAGTTGCCGCGCTCTTTTCTGACTACATCTCTGGTTGCTTGATCTGGTTGTTTGTTCTGTCAGCATGAGCATGTGAAGTATCTTGTGGCTCAATTTACAAGATGAAACGAACGGCAAGTATGGCGGCCCTTCCCGCTCCTCCAACGATGATCCGCATTCCAATAGCTGTACCTCCAGATATATGCGCTGGAGGACGTGAGTTGAGCTTTTGGATTATGATGCCAGCTGATTCCACTATTGATGACCTGAAGAAGAAGCTGTGTCGGGAACTTGAGGAGCGCACGGGGACACCTCCTCATATGAACGCTTTCCAATTATGGCAGTATGGATACCATTTGCCGTTTATCGATCTCCCGAGTGTCTGCTTTTCCACACGCTGCCCAACCAGTCCGATTCGTAAGAACATGGCCACATGAATCAGTGAGTTGGATTTGAGACGTTCATGCGACAATGAAACACATGCAGCATTTTGCTCTTGTGAGTGCGTTGCATATTGATTGCTGCCGAGTGTGTTGTCGCATTACACAAGGAATGTGAGCTCGAGCTTTCTTGAAGTCTTAGGTTTGTGTAGAGGTAAGCTTTGCGGTGCCATGTGGGAGCTCTCCATGTTGAATGACAAAATGCTGCAGCTTGTCAGCACAAGACGTCATATCATCTTCTTCTTTACCTTTCCTTCACCAGACCCGCTTGAGACTTTGGATGTTACTCTTCGACGACATGGATTCTATGCTATGCAGGATCTTGAGCAATTTGTTACCCAATGCAGAACAGAAGGTCTGGATTTTCGTGCCGAGGTCTGGGGGTTTTTCCATTCAAGGACCGTCAGTATATACGCCACTTACCTGTGAAGCTCCAGCGCTACCTTACGTCGTGGTATATGCGTCCGTATGCAAAGAATGGTATTACTCAGTTATTCGATTGCTTGGTGACCGCTGCTTTATCAATATACAACAGCTCTGGCGTCTCGCCCAAGTACGTCATGCAACGGTGGAGTGGATTCACCATCCAAATGAAGACAGATTACGTATTGGGTCCGCGCTCATTAATGATTTCAATGTATGCCGACTTGTTCCGCCATTGTAAAGGTTTGAGCGGAGCTTGACACGCTAATGCGACAAGGGAACAAATGCAGCGCTCTGACATGTGCTCTGATGAACGTCTTGCAAGGGCTTTGATCATAGATTGCTGCAGGAAGTGACGATACGAGACCGCACTTTTTGGCCCCCTTGGGGGCCTGTTTGTGTTATCCTGCTGTACATGTCTGCATTCATGACGGTGTTTCATGTTTTTCATTCTTCTTTCTTTTGTCAAATGCAGGGGGCTGGAGTGCATCACAGAAGTCTCCAGCCAACGAAGACGCTTCTGTGAGTGCAGTGAAAACGTACCTGCAGTGGTGCACCTGGGGAGAAGTACTCCAGCTGGTGGCCACAACATGTGTTTTCAAAACATGCTTGTTTGAAACAGTTTTACTCTCTTTGAAAATTCTGACATGTTTCTTGCATGGCTTGCACCATGTACGTCATCTACGGAGGACAGGCGGGTCAGTGGGAGCCATTCCAATTGTGTTTGCTTCTGTATGTATGGGTGGTTGTCAAAATTATGGTCCCTTTTTGGGTACCCTAAATATTAGGTGCCGTATTATAAAAAGGACCCAAAACGGAACCCTAATGTTGATTGACAACCACCCGTATGTTGACATGTGCCGTTGCAATGGATCTAGAGTCTACAGGCGTGGGATGGCCTGGGTATATATGGGTGCATAATGCAGGCATGCATACCTGTGTACTCTCCGCACGTGTGGGAGGCCGAAGCGCCACATGCATCCAATACCCTCACCACCATACAACGCACTTCGAGTGGCATGTCAGGACAAGCAAGCAGATCCCGCTGCATCGTTTGTTGTTCCGATGTGTATGCTCGGAAATCGGGTTTCCTCTTGAGTTTGCAGCATTGCCACGTGTGGTGTCTGGGCCCAAGTTACGGCACAACTCCCATTTTCGGTTGGTCTTTGCAAAGGTTTTGGCGGTTTTGGTGCTCGAAATGGATGTCTAGCGAGGATGTGAAATTTTATGTGCTTCGCTTCGCTCAGCTGTGAGTTGCCTTCGCGCGCGGCCTGCATCGGCCTGCAGGCCTATGTTTGGAACCAATCGGAGGCGACGTTTTCCCATCGCCAAGGCTAGCTACGGACGTTATGCAAGTATGCTGTACTTATACTTACGGGGATTCCGGTGAGGACGTGAAGCAAGGGACTTTGGGATGCTCTGCTTGGGCAGACACTAGCAACTGTCGATGTCCCCTGTCCCTGTCCCCTTTGTTGACATTGATCTGGTCAGACCTCCAGCCAACGCCTGGAGTTCAGGGCACGTCCTGCAGGGCCGGGCCAAATTGCTCCGTACGGACAGAGACAGCTCCAAGCTGACGTGAGCCCGCCGGCCCGAGCCGCTGTGAAGAGGTTGCAGTGGGACTTTCGCATCTTGTTTCCTGTTTTCAGTGCAAAAGGAAAGGAAACGGCCGGATCATGCGAACATGCCGGCGTCCCCCGCCGGGGCCCCCGGGTACGAGAAGCACATAGTTATTATCGGGCCCATCCTCGAGCCCGCAGTCCGGCCCAAAGATCTAAGTTCGAGGCGAGAAGCAGGCACAGAAACGTGGACGGCAGGGTATGTGCTGGCGCCAACAACATGCGAAAGGAAACCTGAAGGCAACGAGTAAGCAATTGGAAATGGATCGAGGAATTATTAAGAACACCAGATAATCACGTGGATACTTGCAGCGGCAGGCAAACCGATCCAACAGTCGCTTTCCTAGATGGATGGAGAAGCAGGGGACACTTACGTAGACGGTTATCGATACAGACGATCGCACAGCAATCTCAAAAACGAACTCGCTTGCTCCCTCCCCATATTTTGCATATGTATGTATGTATGCATTTCTGTATACTTCTCTGTGTGCACGACTTTCAAGGCTCTGGCGAGCGAGCGAGGGCGATTGAATGAGATGTTTGTTCGGTCGCAGTCCAGAAGCCAGCAAGTCTGAAAGCTATCGCTGCATTTTAATGGAGTCGTAAGCGCGAGCATTCGGCGTTGTCCTCTGTCTAAGTTCGGATCCTGGAAGCCCTTGTTGACACCTGGTCTACATCTTGATCGCTTGATCGCGCGGTGTGCTAATTTGTTCCTCGTCGCTCATCACGTGTCCCCTCGTTCTTCCTGGACCCTCACATCACGGCTTCCGATGTGTGCTTGCAGATGATGTTTCGAAAAATGTGACGCCTGTACACTTACGGGCCTCTGTTGAACAATAATAAAGAACGGCCTCGTGGATTTGGCATCTCTTGCTGCTCAAACGGCTGAACTTATTTTTGCCAGCTGCAAGGAGAGGAGCAGCTTGCTGACTGTTTCCTCACCGACGGCCACGGCCCCTTGCCTTGTCGAGCAAAATGCTTGTAGCATTGGATACTGAGCTGAAGCATGAGTTTCGGCCAGTGGACACGGCCGCCGAACTGGTCTTATGAACATCAGTTTGGAGAGAGATTGGCAGAGGTGGTGACTTCAACGATCGCACTTACAGCTGCTGACGGCTGATCTCGGCGAGCTAATTAAGGTTTGAGGGCGATATCTGCTAGGTGTGCTGGTCCCGGTGCGACCCGAGCCCAAAGCTTCAGACAGGTTTGCTGTAAGGAAAGTAGTGATTTCTGCTTGAGATCAGCACATCCATGCATTTTCTCCCCTTTGTTTTTGGTTCGGGACAGCTGAAGCAGCTGTTCCGACCCACGTAAAACCCCCCTAGGAGTCGAAACTCCCGGCGACCGCCGTGGGCAGAGTCGCCTGAAGTTCGGGAGCTCGCGCCAAAGAGCGCAGAACTCCGCGAAGCACAGCGTGCGCTGTGCGGCGACCTTGGACACCCAAGCTGCACTCGAGAAGCTCTTTGAGACGAAGATCCCGTTTTTGGACAACAACACTTACGGAGATTTAGAAGCGTCAGTGCTGACCAAACGGGAAGCCCAGTCTGAACAGCCTCAGTTTCGTGGCCATGCCAGTGGCTTTCCCCTCCTCGCAGAAACTCGGTGCACTGTGAGGAAACAGAGTTGCGTTGTCATGCTGCTTCATACTAGCATACATGTGACATGACTCTTGTACTGTGTGTGTGTGTGCATGTGTCTGTGTGTGGGGGCATATCGTTGGCATTTGATTACCTTGTAATCAAACGGCAAGATGGGAAAGAGGGCGGGGGTACAATGTAGTTGGTTGGTTCTATGGTGCAGTGAGTGACGAAGTGGAGATTGGTCAACCAGCTAATGAGAAGACGAAGCAAGCATCGTGGAGCAACCTCGTGTAGTTTTTCGAAGTTGGATCACCTGCCGCAACAACCTAACAGGACAATCAAGAACTCTCTGACGTCTGACTTGTCAGTGCTCACTTTCGTAGACCACCTTCAGCCACTTAAGATGTAGACCACCAGACGGAGAGGTGTACATCCCGCTCCTCCACCTGCAAAACCCACCCATCTTGTTCAAGGAAGTCTCAGAGAGAT
This sequence comes from Symbiodinium sp. CCMP2592, assembly GCA_905221615.1. Classification (NCBI taxonomy): domain Eukaryota; class Dinophyceae; order Suessiales; family Symbiodiniaceae; genus Symbiodinium; species Symbiodinium sp. CCMP2592. The sequence continues at coordinate 449,691 of CAJNDT010005952.1, forward strand.
GCCATGACAGCGCCCACGCTTCGAAGGGCGCTGCCCGACTACTATGCAGCACTTGAGATACATGAGGACTTCAGCGCCGACACTCCGAGCCTTTGTGCTCGCACACTGCAGCGTTGAAGCCTTGAAGGACGCCGATGAGGCAACAATCAAGAAAGCATACCGTGACTTGACCCAAACCTGTCTGAATGGTCTTAAGAGGTGTATTTGGCGGCTCCGTGCCCGGGCTTCGCTCACTCGAGGCCGCCTGGTGCTTCAATGGCATCCAGATCGAAACCCTGCCGACCGGGAGGCCGCAGAGGTGCGATCTCTGCCTCCGTGACAGCTTCTGCAGTGCTTGTATCATGGCCCAGTGAGGAAAAGATTCGGTTGCTGAACACGTCCTACGAGATCGTGACAAATCCAATCAAGCCATGTGCTGACTTGATCAAGAGCCCTGATCGCCTGTCAGTCAACTTTCGGCAGCAAGGCGCGAGACCTACGACTTGCAGCGTGCAGCTTCAAGCAGGACCTGCCAGTGGGACTTGGTTTCAACATCAGATTAAAGTGCTGACACCCCTCCGATGCTTCATGATGCTTATGGTCGCACTGCTGGCAGGACTAGTCGCAGCACAAATAGCCACTGAAGTCATAGCAGCTGAAGAAACCGTGCAACAGGAAACGAAAGGCTCAGGCAAAGCCCAGATCGGCTCCAAGGGTGGAGATACCCAAAGAGTGCAGAGCCAAGCTTGCGTAGTACCGACTGGCACGAGTTGATACGTATGTGTCCTGCCGATCTCAGATTCATGATGCAGCCCGTCGGTCATCCCGAGAGCTTCATCCGAGGCTCACGCTCACGGTAGCATTGTGCGATGTGAGTTTAGCCTTTGCCCGCGGGCCCGGGATTCTTTTCAGAGTGAGACGGCTCTGCACTTCAGGTCTAGGCCGCCGAGTTGTCGTTCACTCCAGAGGTCCCCCATACCGGTGGTTACAGGCTCAAGCGTCTTCTTCCGGTCGCTGTTGCGTCCGTCTCGAGGAGATGCACCGGATGCGGATTTCAAGACGTTCTTCACTGGAACCAAGCTCGCATTGTGGTGGCTGCCGGAGGCAGCATCCAATCACTGCTCGCAGTGACTAGCAATGTGGCATGTCTTGTGGTGGTCATTGCACGTGACTTTGCTGAGCTGCCGAAAGCCGCACGACGGTGCAGGTGAACAACATGTGCCGAATACGCGGGCTTGGGTCCAAAGCACGTGGCGACAAGAGAGGGGCTGCGGCCGGCCCCATCCTTACGACTTGAATTGGTGAAGAGGCGATATCCCACGGCGTTGGGCATGCGGCTGCAGGTCGAGCTGGTGGCCTCAACATCGCCTTCGACCCGCAGAAGGCCAAAACTGCGGGCGCGGCCGGCCAGAAGCTTAGCCTTCGGCAATCTGTCTTCAGAGGCACTTAGATTAGGCGACTGCTCGTAGCACCGTAGCTACGGATACAGGGGCACGTGCAGCATTGATCCGTTTGGCGCAAGGCAGCGAAGTCCGCATGCGTCTCAGGCAGCTGAAGCGCAGAGGGCTGGCGTTTGTTGCGGACGGGTGTCACAAACATGAGGGGACTTTTAGCGAGGTCTTGCGCCCGCAAACAAGGGGCAGAAGGCTGGCAGCATAGCTTCACTGGAGTACACGCTTGTCATCCCTGGAAGGCTAGTAACTAGTAAATAGTCAACGAAGCGAGCAGAGATCGAGCAAGCAATGGCCGGATGTAGGTCGTGTTATGTCGTGTTGGTCGTGGTGCATATCGTGCCCATCACAGTAACAGCTAATTACTAGCGCAGCGAAATTGTAGCCCTGTATAGCTTGCGGAAGTATGCGGAAGTCAAATGCGTGTCTGAGACCTTATCTGAAAGAGGTGGGGACCCCCCCCAGGTACCATGCAAATGATTGATTCACAGACACTAACTCATGTTTAGATTACTCTTGCGCAGTGCGCACGTGTCGTCTGCACCGTGAAAGATCGACACTAGTTTCTCGCAGCGTGTCAGGAGCAACTGGCAGCATGCCGACCTTCGTTTGGAGTGACGTCACAAGTATTTCCTTATTTCGTGCACATCTGCCTCGCCATTGCACTTTCTGACAAGTTACATGTCTGCGCGATGAGCTATGGCGAATTTGCACACGCAGCTGCGTGTTGCGACTTTTACGGCGCCCGTCTAGTGAGGGTGGTGTCGGGTATATTGGTGTTTTCGGGCCGGCAGCGGCAATCGCCCAATGTTGTACGGCACACGTATGCTGGCCTTGCTGCTTGTCCTACACCGCAGTCTAAGTGTTGCTGTGTAGGCACAGTCATCTCGTATTGCATGTCGAGTTGCATCATGAAGTTTCTACATAGAGGTCGATAGCGTCAACTTTGTCACCAAAGCCGCAAGCCAAGCTCAGTTGCGAAATTCGTCGGCTACCATGTATGGCAATGAATCTGCAGTATGTGTACGTCGGTGAAATGCCAATGACTAGGAGGGGATCAACTGATGACAAAGAGCCACGGAATTGCTTGAGATGAGGCCAGTCCAATATGCGAGGGCGCGTCCAAAACTCAGCATGACCCGAGTTCTGAGGCACTATCTCGCTACCTGCCTAAGCCGAGCACTCTCGCAACCCAGGCTTCGCTTTGAAACCGCAAGCCAGCGGGGGCAAGCCTGCCACATTTTAAGTACTCTAAGGGATGCTTGCAAGAACAACAGACAAGGCCCTAGCCGCAGAGTAGCCGCCTGTGCTAAAACTTAGTCATCCCCCGATGACAGGCATTATCTGGCATACTTTCCTCCAACATTTCTAAGGGTCCTGGCCTGAGCCTGTTCGATTTGTCACATGCCGCGCACTTTGGCAGCACTGCATAGTGGTTGCAGCGTTGTGGTCGCCGGACTGTGGCAAGCTCAGGTAGTTCCCTTCTTGGAAGAAGCCGAGGCGCCCACTCGGCACGATGTGACAAGTTGCAACGCAGAAAGTGTTTGGCAGGATCGGGTGCTCGACTTCATTTTCGTCGACTTTCAATCCATGCTCACAACTCGGTGCAGGGAGATACAGGGGATCTGTCGCACAATGTGCTCTTGCAAGGTTCAAGTTCATCAACCTCGATGAGGTGTTAGGGCCCGTTTTTAGTGTGCTTCTCAGACTCTCAAGCATTCACTGCCGATGTACAACTGAAGACTATGGTCGGCAACCTTGTGTTCAAAAAAATGCTGGAGCATGAAGAGCAGGATGTGCATTGCAACTCAGGTGCGGAAGAGCCCGGCGCCTGGCCCATATCCGAGATTCTCAGTGTGCTTGAAACTGCACCATTTACCTCAACCGCCTCAACCATGGCGGGTGTTGAGGATCGACCTTTCCAAGCTGCAGGAGGACGAAGCTGTAAAGAGCCATTTCAAAGAGGCCACCGGTGAAGCGAGTCAGACGCAAGCCCGGGAAGTAACAGAGAGAAGTCATTCAGCGCTGCGTACTCCGTACATCTCGCGCTTACTTGCAGCACTTCCGTGTTCGTCCTTGGTTGCAAATCAGGTGATGGGCAAGCCTGTCTGGGATGCGGAGGACTTCCAGGACCTCAGAATCAGAGTGCAGAAGCCGTGTCTTGAGTGGCACAATCAAGACTCCACTTCTGGCATGGCAGGCCTACTTCGAGGGTCACTGGTCCACCTTTGAGTACAAGCCCCAGGACGTCAGTATCCGCCATCGGAGGAATAGCAAACTCAGGGTTAGACTGTTTATTGCAGGAGAAGCTGGTGCGACTCAGGCCTTGGCATGAAGAGGTTAACTAACTGTCACCACGACTCAAAGTCTTGCACTCGCAGACACTCTTGGCTGAGCTTGGTCACCATGATGACCTGACGAAGACTTCAGACTTGCAAGCCGAGGAGGATTGCAAGTTGCCTGAATAAGTCTTATAGCATATGATGATGATGGTCTATTGAAAGGTAGTAACGGTAGTATCCATTGTAGCATGTTATTCCGTATTGGCCACTTAAGTGCTGCCCGACACCATTTCGAAGCAATGGAGCCTCCGGAGTGGCCATGATCTGCGACCTACTCTGTCCGGGAGTTCAGCTGCAAGTTTATGCAGCACCGCGACTGCAGTTCAACTTGGAGCCGAAAGCACAAGCAGTCCTGCTGTCAGCTTTGAGATGGCTCTGGGCCATGGTGGTGATCCCAGGTGCTGCAAGTGGTGGTCGCTTTGAGCAGCCAGGTGACGTCATGTGCAGTCCAGGCCGATTCGGGGCGCTTGCTGGAAGAAGCTGCAGCCCTTCTCAGGAGTTCCGAGACCCGCTGGCGCAATGTCTTCATCAAGGACTGCTAGGCTGGGGTTAGATTCGGCAGCTGATATCATACTTGGGCAAGTGCGCTTGCGAGGTTCGATGCCAGCGCCCGACCTCCTTATCATGCAGGTTTGCGGAGCGCATATTTGCAGCGCACCTGCTCGAGTAGGGATTCGGTGTTGGCAGGACGTTACGCAACGCGCTGCCTTCTTTCAGCGGTCAGCAGCGTTCTGGACGTCTTGTTCAGTGCAGCTGCCCTGGCGAAACTGCTGGGTGGTGGAAGCATATTTCTGGAGTTTCATGGTGCCAGTACCAAGCACAGTCTAGAGTGTTGAGTTCAAGGTGCTTGACGGCCATTCTTGGCAACCTCCTGTCTGCCTTCAGACGGCGCCCTGGACAAATAAAGAGCACGGAAGTTCGTCAGTTGTGCAGCACTACGTTGCATCAACTGGCAGCTGGCAGCTCTGAAGTTGTGAAGGAAGTCTGGGCAAGATGTTCCAGCATCAGTCGCCGCGGGCACGAAGCTCAGCCTCTTGCTCTGTAGCAGATATGGTTTCATCTTGCGGACGGCGTCTCGACGTCTTGAGGTTGGCTGCTGTTTTGCATCGCCGGAGCTGGCATGATGCCCTGCAGCATCCTGGCAGCGGGAAGTCTCGAGCCGAGCTGTTTCGCGGATAGTGACTGAGAAGCGAGGTCTCTTCTGGCTCGGCTTAGCGATCGGCATGCCCGCAGCCTGGGTTTCTCATGTTTGGCGATCACTCGCCGAGCTGGGTCAAGAACAGCCGATACTCGATATTCCTCTCAGGTGGATGCTGATCATGCGCCGACGAGTCTCTTCAGATGAAGCTTCGTCTGAAGGTGGGGTGCCACTGGCCGCTCTGCCCCTGTCGATGTGCAGATTCACACCCTACTTGGTATAAATATCCCGTTATTATCAACATACATCTGCCAGAACGTGCCCACAAGACCCCGTTGTAGCAAGGGAAGGCCCCCGTTTCAGTCCTAAGCCGCAGCGGGCCCTGTCAGATCCAAAGCTGTCTCCCGAGACAGACCTTCGTCTGCTGAGCAGCGATCAGGCGGCAGCCTAAGTGCAGCAGTACTCCGCACTTGTCTGCAGCCGTGGAGGATCAGGGTCTGGGGGTCTTTATATATATCTATATATATATATATATAAATATACATGTTTATATATTTATATAATTATGTATACAGAGGGTCTGTGATCTATCTATATATATATATATATATATTTATTTATTTATATATGTATGTATATATACACATATATATAGAGAGCTCTAATTATAGTTATATATATATATATACATATATATATATATACATATATACATACATATATACATATATTTGAGAAAAAGAGGGTTCGATCGATCCTTGCCCGTGTGTCAACGATGCGGGTTCCTGGAGTCCTGGGGCTGCCACCAGCACCTGCCATGCCGGCTTGATCCTGCCTGCCGAGGCCTTCGGGAATGTTGCATTGGACATGGATGATGGAGACTCCGCCAAGTTTGCTACCTGGCAGAACTGAAGATCCTCAGATCCTCTTGCACCTAAGCCCTGCTGCACCTCGTGTGTACAAGCTCCGCCAAGCTGTTAAGTGTCTTGCGAGCGAAGGCGAACGTTGGCCTGCTTTTTCCTGTAGCTGGTATAGCTGCCAAGGTCATCTCAATGAAAACACTGCTTTGCCTGATTGCCTCCGCCTTGGATGTTGCCCAGGCTTCGTGACATTTCGTGACGATATGGCGTACCATGCCGCATAAGTTGCACGATATCGGCTGAGGCACTGACGGCCGCATATGCTTTTTTAATTCCCGGCACCGTGGCCACAGCGCTCTTAAAGTGCCATGCTATCAGGATCCGTTGCTGAGCTCTGCAATTTGCAATCAAGTTGTAAAATCCGTCCTTGCTCCGCACCACTGAAGGTATTGTCACCAAAATGTTTTCCGCGAAAGCTGTGGTTGGCGCCAGTGCCGCTGGACTTGAACTTGGGAGTCAGGCCACCCTTCAGCTCCAAGCACCAGTTTGCCGTAGTCGTCGATGCTGGCGTATTGAAATGAGGTCGTGCTTGACGTCGAGAAGTCCACCTTGGGATTGATTCTGTTGCTGTTCCAGAACGGAATGTTGCTGCCTGCTCTCATCATCCTGGGATATTCTGCGGAGGCCTCAGGCCACAGCTTCAAGCCTTCGAGGTTTGCGTGGCTGCGGGAGCTTGCAAGATGCAGGCACCATGTTCGGAGTCTTGACACCGGTTTCCTGAAACACTCTAAGGTTCTCATGCCATTTGCGAAGTTGGTCGTGTTCATGAGCTACGCACACCCAGCTTTGAGAATTCGGGGGCTCTCTTCACCCGGAGCAGTCAGGCGTTCGGACTCTTCTACCTTTCCCTTTTTTTGGGATTGATGCTTTTGTGTGCATGCCGGCAATCATGACTCAGACATGCCGTATATGTGAGACTGCCCTGCTTCAACACCACACGAGGAGTCTCGCAAGATCTGGGGTGCATTGTGTCGGAGTTTTCAATGCAGGCGGACTCTCTCGTGCTGCGAGCATGCTTGGCAGGGCTGTTCAGAAGATCTCGAAGTGGGCGACAGTGGATGTCTTCACCGCTGGCACAATCTGCGGGTTGTTCTGCCAGCCACATTTGTACTTGGAGGCAACGGTGTCATGCAACAACAATAGCTAGAATTTGGAGTTGGAAGCAGTGTTCGCAGTGCTCAGATCAAGCTGCATGATGGCTTCTACTACTTCATGAGCTATTGTGTCCCGCACTCACTTCACTGCCGGGGCATGTGCTGAAAGTGGTTGGTGCTGGTGCATCATCGGCGAGTGGCAGCCTTGACCAGCATCAACAACTAGGTGTTGAGCGTCGTCGGCGCACTTCTGATTCCCCTGCCCACAGACCACAGCGCGGACGCCCTGCTAGTTGCATTAAAGTAGAACATGCGGAAGCTGGTTTGTTACAAGGGCCGATGCTATTCCGTGCCTCCCGGGTTTCTCGGCACACCAGCATGCAGGAATCGGAAGATGTCCATGAGGACAGTGACAGTGGTGCAACTGCCGGGCCATGTGTCGGAGCCTCGTGGTTACACCGACGAGCCGTATTGACCGGACTCATCAGATGCGCACGAAGTCATCCCAATCTCTTGCAGCATCTTGTCGCAAGGCACTGTCATTGGTTTCGGCTGTCGTGGCAGTCGGGACAGTAGCAGGCTTGGCCCTGCTGCCTCTGATGAAGGCCCACCGATGCAGGAGGACATGGGTTGGAATGCCGGATGTTTTCGGATTCTGCAAATGTAGGTAACTTTTCCCCTGATCGGCCTCGACGCCCGCATTTCCATCATCTTGCTGATCGCTTCACTATGGGAGACTTGCCGCGATCATTCATAAGGGAAAGGCGCTCATTTCCCAGCCACGCTCAAGCCCTTCGGTGCTTGCGTTGGCTCTCTTGCAGGGTCTGTGATGTCTGCCGGCACGGAGTCTGCTCGGCTCTCGATGGGGCTCTGTATGCAACTTAGGACCATGGCTTCGCCGGGGCTGCCGTGTGCTTTGCACCTTGGCTGCAGATCCGGGCCGGTAAACTTGACTGGACGACATGCCGGTTGCTCCTGTCCCGATATTTGTTCCATCAGGTCATCCAAACAGCCATGAAGCACATGGAGTATGCAGTCAAACGGCCGAACAAAATCTTGACTAATCGCAAAACATGCAACTGTGATCCACCAGGCCTTGCTGCTCCTTCTGGTGCCTGCAGTGGATGTGGCCCTCTGCTCCGCGGCGTTCTTCGGCGGCTGCAACCCGGCAACTCGGCAACCGTGCAATCTAGTCGTGCTCGGGTAGGATCTTAATCAACACAGGACAACGCAGGATGCGACTCCTTGGCGCCCCAGTTCATGTTGCCGTCTATGGTAATTATACTTGAAGTAGTTATTACGCCAATTCAACATCTATAGAGCTCGGTGTGCAATACCCTACAGAGAAGGTCAGGACTGATTGGCTTTGCGTTGGGCACATAAAGTGGAGACCAGGGTGGTTTCACGGCGGCATTGGGATCATGAACACCTGCACTCAAGGACACGAGAAAGACAGCGGAGACTCCTTCATCTCCATGGGCTGTTCTGTTAGCGGTCGCTCTATGGAAGATGAGCTTATTGTCAGTCGTTGCTCATGCGTACAGTGGGTGATAGGTGCCTCGATGTCCTCTGCGGGCGTTCTGCATTTGCTCCGGGTGCAGCATTGTTCACTGCGTGTTACTGTCTGGATGTTGGGATCGGTTGTACCCTTGCTTGGACTGGCACGCGTCGATTTACTGCCATTCGTTGGCGGATTGTGCTTCCATGGGAGGCTTCTCGGCTCCGAGTTGTTCGCGTTCCAGTTGCAACTCTGACATCGGAAAGGTCATGTTGGGGCTCGCGTTGTTGGCATGCGATGGCATGCGTCGGCGTCGGATTGCGCGGATGGCACCATCGCCTGGAATGTTTGGCAAGTTGTGCACCTCGCACGCAAGCGTCAGTTAGGAGTTTGCTGCTAGCCGGGAGGCGTGACATGGTTTAGAGAATCAGCGCGAGGTGATGCTCAGAGGTTTGCTTGTGGGGCGATGCTAAGCTTCGAAGGCAAGTTGCACAATCTCGCACATGATGTGTGGGCCTTCGCGTATTTGCTCTTTTCCGCTGTCTCTCCCCTTGTCTGCTGTGAAGCTGCGAGTTGCCAAGCTCCACTTATCGGCAGATGCAGCTGACCGGATGTGTGTGCTCCTCTACCACCCTCCACCTTACACTCGGGGGTGCGAAGCCCATTCACCGACTTCGCTGGTGCAAAGCAAACTCTGGGCATCAGGGCCTGCAAGAGCATGATATGCATCGCAGTCGTTGGACACCGCGGACGCGATCTGGCCATGGGGTCGGGTTCTGTCTCGCCAACCAGGCAACCTTTCTGACACCACCCGCCCCACATATCCCAACCAGCAGGAAGGAGTTGATGGAAATTTACACCACGTAGGTTGTAAGGGTGGTCGTTGCTGGCACATCCTTCGTAACCGAGGTGCCTGCGACACTCAGGCATGGCGGGGCCAACGTCATGTCAATATGTGTCCGTATCTATGTAGGCACCACGAATGTGTATATGTAGAGCATATGTATTCATATACTCATGTTTAGTGTGTGTGTGTGTGTGTGTAATGTGTATAGTATAGAGATGCTTTACATACTTGCTTATGTGAACGTACGTGTGTATGTCTGTGTAAACTTATTGCCTGGTGTGGGTACCAGGGAAGGTTGCAAACCCCTGCATTTGCATACAGCAGTTTCTGGGCAGGTCCTGGTTTCGCGATTTCGCCATGCTCGATGTGTATGCCCTGGCCTGCGTTGTCGTGCTGTCGGCAGTGCTGCTTGTCCAACAAGCAAAAGTGCCATGCCGTGTGGAGTCAGGACTGAACATCGGGCGTATCGAATCCAAGGACTGCTCTGAATAACGACCTTCATTTGCGCCTGCTGCCTGCCGGGTGGGTTCTTTGTTCATTGACGGTGCCATGGGTGGTTCCCTGGTTACAGAGTAGACACTGCCTGCATCCTTCAATCTGCACGGCGCACAGTCGAAAGTCACAAACGGCCGAGGTTTTCTCTTGGGCCAGATCGTGTAAATAGCAGAGTCCATTTGAAAAGGCTTTAACCAGAGCTGGAAGTTGCTCTTGCGTATCAAGAGAGAGCATCATCCTGTACAGCTACCTTGCAAAGTCAAGGGGGCTCGTGGGACGAAGCAGGCATAGAAGGCCAAAGATCTTGCTTTCTCAAGCCGACAAACGGCTTTGGGAAGCACCAGGCCATCCTCGGCATCGCAATTGGCAAGAATATGGTTATTACTGTAGGCAAGCCACAGCAAGCACCCCAGTGCTCTTTGCAATCAGTTAGAAGGATGGCTGCCGCACTCAGCCTTGCCACCACGCAGCCCAACAAGAAGTGGTTTCGGGTTTCTGATGAGAAGCCATGACCACGAGCCCAAGTCAGCGCTCCCATGTGCTGAAGAACAGAGGGGCAAGTATGCTACGGTGCTGCAGAACAGCATGGAACAGCCATGCCCGCAGCAGCTCGAAAAGGCTTCAAGATGAGGCTTTGAACCTGCCTTGCTGCGAGGACGAAGGGTAAAGCTTCCGCCATCGTTGCACTGCGGTTGTTACCAAGCAGCGAGAGCACCATCAGCCGCGGGGATTGTCAAGGGGCCAAACTACCCCAAACGTTTCGATAATCCAGTAGTCTAGACGTAGGCGTCAACTCTCCGTCTGAAAAGTGGGCTGTGCAGAGCCGTTTGCGTGCAGCAACCCCGGAGCTTGTGTCATCGGCAGGCCCAAGCACGAAAGGCTGGCCAAGCAGCTTCGCGCCACACCCAAGGCTGCAGAGGCCTCCGTGCGAGCACCATTAATAAATCAAAGCAAGAGTAAGAGAGTATGAGTAATACTGGTAAGGCCACTACCAGTACTAAGACCACGTCCCTGTTGATAGAAGCTTCAGACCTTGCCTGGCACAGTCGGAGAATAAGCGTTCGAAAGAACTAATGCGAGTAAGACAACTAATACTACTACTGCTACTAGGAAATCATACAAATGCCAATTATACGAATACCCATACTGGTGCAACTACCTTCTTACGGATCCATACAAGCGCTAATGCTAATAAGACTGCTAATGCTAGTGCTACTAGTCGCAACTGTACAGTTTGTCGGAGCCTTTTTAGCCATGAGTGACTCACCCGAAACACACTGCAGCAAGACATTATTTTGCTTGTGACAGGTGGTGGCAGCTGTAGCACAGACGGAGGAGGGCGAACTGTCCACGCCCAAGGCGTCAGCTGAAGATTCTATCAGAAGCACCCCCTGTCATGACGGCTATGACGAAGACGGTGTCATGGCATGCATCAACAGAAGCATCGTCATCGTCACCAGTAGCATCACCCACGCGATCGGTTCGATGGTAGCGACGGTGTTGCTGATGGCGGCCATGGTGACGGTGGTGGTGGTTGACATGGTGGTAGAAAAGAAGAGTGAGGCTTTCTGCGACATGTCGACAGAGCTGAGGAAGCGGATGCCTGTGGGCGCACTTGCCCGGGCTCTGACATCGCTTGCCAGTGCCTGGTGCCCTGACCTTCTGCTGCAGAAGCAGACCAGTGGATTCCACGACTGGCTGTTGTCCGAAAGCTGCAAGGTCCCTGAATCAGGGTCCCGTGATGGCGAGGTCGGGGTCTCGGCCAGAACACGCGAAGCTTCACGAGGATGCAGTAGAGTCAGTAGAGGTTCTTCTCATTCACCTCTTCATAAAGTTTACACCTTTAAAGTCTAAGGGTTGAGGCGAAGACGAAGAACTGTCGACTGGATGGTGGCAAGGTCAGTCCATATTTTGCCTCAGACTTTAAGGCCGGGTTTCTAACCAGATTTGAAGGTTCTAGGCCCAGCGAGAAAGGCAGGCCCCAAGATTTGCAGGTTCTGGGCTGTTTCACTGGAAATGACCAGGTCAAAGAATGGCAGAATTTAAGCGTTGCAACCGCCGGCCTCCACCACGCAAAGCAACGACAACGGATCACTCACTGCTGTAGGCAACAAACCGGCCACCTGCAACTTCGTTCGGGAGAAACACTTTGATAGCCAACCAAGAGCCTGCAAAAGAGGTCGAAGTGCTTGAAACAGCTTAGAATTCACAGCTAATTAATTGGTTGCAAGCAAGCAAACTGGAGCTTCTGCATAAGACTTGCCTTGGGCTCGTGTTGGGCGGAGTCTTCACGGAAGCTTGGAAGACCCAAGGCGGCCGAAGATGCCACCGCTGCCCAGATCCGACTATTGGCGGCGTTGCCCAGCACCTAGAGCCGAGAGTCTTAGAGCTTCCTTCAAGATGTTGGAAAGGAAGGTCTCTGCGGAGGCGGTTTTGAAGGACGGAACGGTACAAGTACTGGTTTCACGGCTGACGACAGGACAGCCGCATGCTCTTCTTGGGTGTTCGTCGGCATGTACCTAGTGGCGCCGAGGCGCGAGGTGAACAAAAACGAGGAGGACACATGACTCCAAGGTTAGCTGTTCGCAATCCCGCCAGTTGGGCGCCTTCCCGACTTTGCGTGGGATGCCGGCATGAGCCCCTCGCTTGATAGAATGCGGGTGTCGTGGACCTGCAAACCGCTCTCCAAGGATCTCCGAGAACGATAGATTAGGTTACTACATGTATCAAGCCCAATTCCTTCCTGAGACGTTGCAGGGAGGGAAAGCTGTGGAGTCTAGCCAGGAGGCGGTGGACATCCCGGCACCAGAACTTCTGCAGGCCGCCGAGAAGGCAAAGCTGAAGCACGAACTAGCGCGGGTGAAAACTGCATGTTCAGTGCGAGACTAGCAAACTGTACCTGAACCTCGGCCGGCTCAGGTGCTTGATTTGGGAGGCAAGCAGTGCGCTCGATTCCCAGGTTCTTGATTGCATGCCGCTGAGCGCTCGAAGGTGATGACCCTGACGAGACTGTCCTCGTGCAGCGCACGGCGGCCAGCCAACTCGAATTGTCACGACCGCTTGCCACGGCCAAAACTGCCCGAATCCTGAACCTTCGTCATATGTTGCAGGCCGCCCGGGTCCTTGCTGGAAAGGCGCTGAAGGGTGCCGTTTCCCAGGGCGGAACATGCCTCAGTCTCGTCGAAGCGTGGCCTACGGTAGATCCAGGGCAAGGGTCGATGAGACCCTGGGCCCTCGATCCATTGTGCAGTGCACCAAAATATGATACTGCATACCCGTGGTACAACATAGTACAACACAGCGTAGTATGTTAGACCACGGCATACCATGGTACAACGGGATGTGCTTACATGTAGTTCCTGCTTCTGACTTCTGAGGACTTGCGGAAGCTGGCTTCTCGCTCATGGATATTCCCAGGCTCAGGGGCCCACTTCCCTGCTGACTTCGTTCAACTCTCGCAAAGTCTGATTATATATACAAATCATATACATATATGTATATTTGCCGTTGCCGGTAGTCAGACCGGTGCCTTTTCGATCAGCGGAGCTGTTGTGGCTGGCTTTTCCTGGCCACGGTGCCTTTGCGCCGGTCTCGCGATGATGTGGTGAATGTGGTGATCATGAACATGACACGTCTTGCAAGAGCTGGAGCAACAAGTGCCCGAGACTTAAAACATTGGAAGCCCCATGATGACGATGAAGACGGGTGGTCACGACGATTCCTGTCAGTGTGTGGATGCCTTAAACGACCAACCTTGCACACTGCTTGCACATGCCATGTTTGAGCACGTACAGGCTTTAAGGCCCGACTCGTTGACGTCGTGCATATAAAGCCAGGATGTGCTATGTAGCCCATGCAAACATGAAGCCTAGCCAAAGAGGCAGCACCGGCACATACTGTGACCAAGATGCATAAACCTCATTTTTGGAATCCGAAGCCTTGCGCCTTGGAGGCTCTTGGCGCTCCCAGGAGCTGCTGGGCGTGACGTGCTCCTGCAAAGCTCCCAGTAGACAGTATGGAATAGTACCGGCAGCAGTCATCGCAACAGCGAAAGTGGAAGTGTGTGTGGTAGTAGAATTAGAAGTGGAAGCTGGCGTCTTGATGTTTGCTTGATCGCCAAGCTCGTGCACGCGTCTAGGCAGCAGAGGCTCGTGATGCGGCTGATACGGGCGATCTTGCGATGCAAACTGGCAGGCATCCGGTAAAGAGCCGACTCCCGGCTATGAGCCGGACAGGTGATCACGACACTGCCGGGTTCTGTGGGTGTCACTGGGCAAGGAGCGAAGTCATACTCCACGCGTGGGTGAGACCTAGTAAGGGGTGATCCCGGGCGAGGAGCCGCACTTTTGATGTCAACGATGCTCACTGCGTAGGTTGTGCTCGGTATGGAGATGGGCACATGATTCTCGTGAGGCCCAGCTCCTTGACAGAACATCGACAATCGGCATGTCCCAGAAAGGGCGGAGAGACACGGAAGCTGTTTTGGGTGTTGTCGTCTCGGGCGAGGGGCTTGGTAGCTGATGTTCATGATGCTTGCTGGCAGGGTGTCATCGGGTAAGGATGTCCTTCAGCTGATCCGCATGATGTTTGCTGGCTGGGGGCTGCCCGGCAGGAACCGGACAGATGCTGCCCAACTACCAGTGCTCCTCCTTTCGCCGCATCACCCGTGATGAGATTTGCTCGGCCTTTTGCCAGTCCCTACGCAGATCGCTTCATATAAGGAGGATGCCCCGTGAAACGGATGATGCTCATGACGTGGGTTGCGTGGGGGCTGGGCGATGTCGGGCAAGGAGCCGGCCAACTGATGCTCATGATGCTTTCTTTGGGCGAGCGACGCCGGTTGAAACGCAGCAGCATGAACTGCTTGGGCCTGGGCATTTTTGATGAACTTTTGGTGGGCGGCGAGATAAAAAGGCAGTCCGCTGATGCACAGGACAAGGGCTGAGCGGGGATGCCGGGCAATGAGTCAGGCAGCTGATGCTCAGGATGCTTGCTGCTTCGGTGGCATGTGGTGAGGACCTCATCCGGATATTTGCTGGCTGGGGCTGCCCGGCAGGAAGCAGGTAGATTCAGATGCTGCCGGACTCCGTGTTTCGCGACAGCACGCGAGATTAATCAATCCAACAAGGATGCCCCTGCCAGCAGGCTGCTGCTCCTCAACCAAGACTCCTTTCGGTGCAGGGTCATCCTCTGGGCATCCTTGTTAAACGGATGGGATGCCGGCCGAAAGTCTAGCGGCTGATGCTGATGACGCTCCGGGCTGGGCGATGTCGGGCAAGGAGCCTACCATCTGATGCTCACGATCTTGCTAAGCGTGCTGGATATGCGGGAGATGACGGGCAAGAAGCCACGCAGCTGATGCTCCTGGTAAGAAATCGCAGTAGAACTCATTCGAAGAATATTGCTTTGAGGTGGTCGCATCGTTTATGACAGACAAGACCAAGACTTTTGGTAGTCTAGTAGTGCTGTCGAGATAAATATCTCAAGGTGACGTAAGAAAGAAATTCATACTAGTAGGTCTTGGAAGAAGAGACGTCGAATCATAGGGGAAGCATTCCCACTCCGTTGTCGACCAAGGGCTACATCGTGTGTGGAGTTGCCCGCACCTCGGGGTGGACTGGTGTGGCAGAGAACTGTTGTAGTGACAGTATGCATAGCCTTTGGAATCTCAGTGTTGCTCATCAGCATAAGCCAAACGAATGGCAGGCACGGTGCTCGAAGTTTGAAGTGCATTGAATTTCGTCTTCTGCTGCTTTGTGTGTTTGAAGCTCAGGCGTTTGCTGAAGCTTTGACTCATTTGATGGAAAAGGAAGATCTTCTGCACCATGAACCAAAGCGATAAGCATCAGCCGATCCCCGTGAGCGTAGGCCGAAAAGAGTTACGCAGGCATCCTTCATGTAAGGTGGATGGGTTCTAGGTTCGCGATATTTGCAGGCAGTGATCCTGGATGCA
Source organism: Symbiodinium sp. CCMP2592 (assembly GCA_905221615.1). Lineage (NCBI taxonomy): Eukaryota > Dinophyceae > Suessiales > Symbiodiniaceae > Symbiodinium > Symbiodinium sp. CCMP2592. Next base: position 465,408 of record CAJNDT010005952.1, read on the forward strand.
CACGGATGGCCATCACTAGCCATGGCAACAAGACAATGCAGGAATTGCAGACACAGGATACTTGCAAGGGGCCCTGGTGAATTGCATCCTGCACTTCACTTCTGGGCTCAAGACTGCCGGTGCTTTGAAACGGGTCTCCATTTGTCCTGATCTTCGTGGAAGTTAGTTAGAAGGTGTCAGGCATTTCCTGCAAACTGTAGCACTGAAACGAGGCTTGCCGCTGGCAGCCTGAAGCAGCAGCGCGATGCAGAAAGCTTAGAGATCGAAACGTGATGAATGCATGCACGCCGTTGTACTGCCACGCTGCTTCCGTTGCACTCGTCTTGTGCGCAGTAGCTTAAGCTGCCTTGCAAAGCTGCAGCATGCCCAGGTTTTGCGCGTTGCCGCTGCCAGGAGCAGCACCAACACGGCTGCAGCAGCTGGCACGGCAATCCTCAAAACACTAGCAGGACAAGGCCATGCAAACCTGGCCATTGTTCACTGCCATGCAACGGAATGGTATGGGTGCTGCAGCCTTGCAAGCACATCTCGAGGTGGTCCCGCAGACCACGTAGCTGCCACGGATGCTTGCGTTGAGACGGTTCGGGCCTCAGATTTACACCGTTTTTGATTCTTCTGCCTAGCCCACAATTCTGAAGTATCCAAGCCTGCATGGCACTTATGTGCAGGCTGAGTAGGAAACCCATTGTCGCCGCCCCTTGCATTGACAGGTGTGTGAAGTGGCACAAGCTGGAGTGAGGCCTCCGCACAAGCGATCTTCATGAGGATGGGTTTGCATGTTAGGCCCTTCTAGGTCCTGGCGACTTTGTTGCTTTAAGTGCACAGCCTGATAGTCTAGAGTCTAGCCTGCCGTGTGTGCCTTCTCGTAGCGAGACCCTGCGGGATGACATGGCAGAGAGGGAGAGAGACCGGCAGAGAGAGACTCTGCAAAGCAAACAGAAAAGGGGGGCGCCTAGGCGCGGTTCCGAGCAACATCGGACTCGTCCCCAGCCGAAGGAAGGAAGGAAGTAAGAGAGAGAAAGAAGCCCCGATAAGCATACGGCATCGTTTGGAATCCGGAGAGTTAGCCCAAAGCCCTGCAAAGTCTTGAGGCTTTATAGACTTTCCTTCTGGAGTAGAATTTGCTGTCCCCTGACGGCTGGCAGGCTGCCGGCTGCTGCAGCGTTGCTCAGGTTCCTGTTCCTTTTTGCCACGGGGTTCGTGTCTGGGGATGGCACAATGCAGCTGTCGAGGGAGCATGCACAAAAACTAATGTCGCGGCGATAAGCCACACGTCCCGCAGCCTCCCAAAGTCGACAGCGGCGCATCTGGTAAGAGACATCGTGGTGCAGGCGGATGTCTACCACGGCAAAGCCCGTGAAGCTTGCTGCCAGCCTAGTCCTGCATCGCAGTACCAGAGAAGGCATAGCCTGGCATTCTGACTTTGCAGCGGCTGCGCTGAGGCCGAAGCGTTGCTGGTGCTGGCACAGAAAGCCGGACCTGGCCAGGCAGAACTTGCTGAACCGATTGCAGATGTGCTGAAAGACCTCTTTCTCTCCAACATGTGGCTTTCCTGCCTTGTGTCGTCCTGAATGCGATGCGTTTCAATTCAAGACAAGATCTTACAAGACGCGTGCACTGCGCATCATCTTGACCTCCTGAACCAAGCAACGGCGCCATGCGAGCGTGCAGTTTCTGTGCTGCCACTGTGGCAAGAAGGCAGGCATCTTCGGCCTCGACGGTTTCAGAAACCGGCGCCAGGAAAGGAGCTGCAGTACAGGGCGACTGCGACTCTACCGGCCCGGCAGCATAGCAGCATCCCCAGCCGCAATTTTGCTGCTGCACCCACCGCGATCGCCATGCTAACTGACTAAATCTGACTCCACCGCCAACCCCAACTCAGCCGCTGCCAGACCGTCTGTGTAGGCGGCGGCGACACGTATATTCCTTTATTCGTTGGTCTCTTCTGGTCACGCTACTGAGACGACCCCAGGGATTCGCTAAGTTTGAATCCGTTAGCGTGCGTGGCGCAACCGCGCAAGCTGTCGAGATCCGAGTTCGTCATGATACGGAATTGCCGACAAGATGCAGCTGCGACCAAGCTGTGCATGAGGGTCCGGTGCTATTTACGCACGAAAGGCACATTGTGGCCCGATGTCGTTCTTGACTTGCAATTCTGCAATCGAGACCGCTTGTTGATTGGAGCACCCTTGCCTCGTCGAGTCATTGTCCTGCATGTCACTTCAGAAAGCTGTTCCGTTGCAGTACTGTAGTTGGCTTTCTGTCTGGGCACATCACCGTCTTGAAGGATGTCGAGCCATATGGTCGTGCTTGATTCCAGTGCTCGTACAGGCTGACGACCTTCAAGCAGTTGCTGAAATTCTTGCCAGCAAGGATTGCATGAAGTAGTTTTCGAGTTCGGACGCACGCAGAGTAGAAAGTTGCGCTAAGTATACTAGTCGCAGGATTCATTCCACGATTTCACGCCGGAGCTGTTGCTGGAAGCGGCATTGTTGTAGCGTGCTCAGAAGAGTTGCAAGAAAACACACGCAACCTTTCGGAGAGCAGTGGCTTCAGGTCGTCAAAGCACGACTTTCTCGAATCCTTGGCGCCGGGAACTGCGCTACCGGCCTGTGTAGTACCCAGGGGTGGCTTAGGATTCATGGTAGTTGACTCAGGGTGAAGCCCCTTGACAGGCGGCCGCCGCTGCCAGCGTTCTGGAGAAGTTGTGTGTGGAGGATGTCAGAAGCTGAAAGGGTGAATGCCATTGGGCCACTAGCAGGAAGTTTGGATAGATTCCGCATGGTAGCACCCTCTCAATCTGAGGTGGTGAAGTTGCTGCTAGCCGTTGCTCGCCGGCGCGGAGGGCTGCCTGCTGAGGTCACAGACGCGAGGTTGAGGGTCTTTCAGGGTTCGAAGTTCGAAGAAAGGACAGATGGATCTGTGTCTTGAGGGCTAGGCTTTGCAGATTCATGCCATATGATCTGCTGGTCAACGGAAAGCCGGTGATCTTCCAACCTCAAGCAGAGAATGCAGTCGCGGGCGCTTGTTCTTTAACTGCCAGGTCAAAGACACCTTGCGAGTAGCAGCAGGGGTCTCGGATTAAGACAAGCTGGAGACGTGACCCTACTGTCCTCGGACATGCAAAGCGATTGTTTTCCGCAATCTTCTGCAGAACCTGCTCTTCTCTGACATTGTGCCCATTGCATGAGGCTGAGACGGTTTTGACTCCGCAGCTGGGGCAACTTGGCACAGACCTTAGCCAAAGCCGAGCCTGCGCCATTTGCGCATTTGGTCACCTTTGTACTTTGGTCCGATGCAGAACCTCTGCGCGAGAAGTTCAGGTTCTGAAGACCTAGCGGGCCTCGCAGTGGCCCGAGCGTCTCCAAGTGTTTGTGGGGGGTTTGTTTCGAGGTACAGTAGCTACAAGTAGCAGATCACAGGCTTGTTGTGGGGCCCGTGGTGAGTTGCCGACACCGCTGTTTGGGCCATGAAGGTGGGCATGGAAAACCAAACAACTGCACAATATATTGAGTATAGACTGCAACGCTTCTTCGAGTTACTGAGGTGTCAAATGCTTTACATGTTACACGACGTCAGGTTCTGGCAACGCTGGGCCATGGCTGGAAGGAGCTGCGCGAAGCCAGAACCTGAAACGCAGTTCTTTCTGCCGACCTGCTGTTCTCGTCAGTCTTCTTTATCTCGTGTCGCATCAACGTTGCCTCTACAGATGAGCCAGCACAAGCCACGAGCTACAGCAGAGGCAGTTGCTCAAGAGTTGCTACGGCGGCTACCAGCTTTCCCTGCAAAGCAGCTCCTGGTAGCTTTGCCGACCTGTTTAAGAAACTAGCGGCCACTGCAACTTGGGAATTCGGTTGCGGTTCGGAGCCCACCAGGTCACGCCCGTTTTCCTGCAGGTTGGAAGCTGAGTCGCAGGGAATGCAGCATGTATTTTCAGATCGCAAAGACGGAAGCTTGAAGGAGCCGACTGGTGTCGAACTGATATCGAGCTGGCCAGAGGCCCCCCCCCCAGCCAACCATCGGCAGCATCCAGAAGGAAAAGAGCTCCAAGCTGCAGAGGTCCTCTCAAGGAGCACACCACCAGCCTCCAGTCAGAAGACTTCTGCTCAGGCCGTCGCTTTGCATCTGCCGGGTGTCGATGAAAAAGAGCCTCGGACGAAGGATGCAACCGACACGGCTGAAGGCCTCGCCCCGGATCAGTTGGGGCCCCAGGCAGCGGGAGAAGATGGGAGTTCCGAAAATAGGGGGCTCTAATGTAGTACCCTAAATAGTAGGATCCTTGTTATAAGGACCCTGAAATAAGGTACCCCTAATTTTCGGAAACTCCCAGATGTCGGTAAGCCGTGCCACGCCAGAATGCCTCGCCGAGGCTAGTCAAGCTAGCCAACCTCGCAGAGAATGAGGACTCCTGCTCTGAAGGCACTCTCCACACCTGCGAATGGGGGTGCGATGCCAGGCCGCTGTCGCAGCAGCACCCAAGCAATGGAAGGCGCTTTTGGAGGACATGGCCGGTACCGGTGCTGGTAGAACAGGGCGACCAGCTGCAAGACAAGCAGGCCGATTATCCATGACCCCCAGGACATTTCGACACGAATGCTATCACAGGCCCAGTTGGCTGCGATTTCTGAGCCGAGACACTGCAGTTGCAAACTGTATGCATGAAGGTGTACGTCAGGTGCTTTCGAGTTGTGTCGTGCGTGGTGTTCCCTGTTGCTGCGACATGGGCAGGTTGTCCACCTGTCCGCTGCTGGCAGGGCCATGATGTCTTCGCAGCTCCAGAGACAGATCGGTAGGGCCCACGATGGCTGAGCAGTTACATGCGTATAGTCAGTCTGTGGGCCCTGGGACCCGCCACACGTTACCAAGCACCTTTGGAAAGGATTGGGCTCTTGCTCCCACCGCGCTGCGTTGCAGAAGGCCCTGGCTGCAGGTGTGCAGGAATCCAAGCTTTGCAGTCACCGGCCGAAAGCATGTCTGGACAGCTCTTGACGATCTCACGGATGTGTTTCGAGGTATTTCGAGGTTATAACCGAAACATACTGAAACCGTTCACGCGGCGACGGCAAAGCTAGAAAGGCCTATTCCACTCGACTCCAGCATTCCTCGTTCTGACTCGGCTTTAGGAAGCACAGCCACTTTCGAGGATCCCTGATCATAGCAAACAACGAAGCCCTCACAGCATGTTGGGCCCATTTCCAAGCGAACTAATGGACTTTGAAATCCGGTGTCGCTCTCCGGGTGGGCACTTGCACCCGACACGCCATGCAACCCCCAGAGGCTTTTTCAGCCCGGGAAGCGGACATCACAAATACCACCCACAGCTGGTAACGAATCGTGAGGTGATGTTGCAACGAGAGTAGAGCATTTCGGAAGCTTTCCCATATTGAGAAACTCAGGTTGCCTGTGCCTGAAGCTCAGCTTCGTGGCGGTTGTTGTGCATGTTTTCGCCTAGAAGCCCTTCGAAACTTCAACTTCTCAGGACTGCAGGAGCAGATGCCAAATCCAAGAAACGAGCAGCAGTAACTCCGGCAGGGCCAGATGGTCGACTCAGCCGCTTGCCTTTCATGAATGCTTGGATCGCTTTGTGTTGCAGTAGTGCTTTGACGGATTCCTTGGGTGGACTTGACGAGTGAGTCTTGTTTGTCACGTTCAGCAGGAGTCTTGTGCCGCAGTAAGCACAGCTGAGGCAAGAAACAGCGAGGCAAACAGACTCGATCCAAGAAGACATGAAAAATCCAGCTGCGGCCTGAGCTGCTGCCTGCCTCAGGGTGAGCATCGTAGCAACAGAAGCAATGACCATAGCAATAATAACATGTTTCTCATCATTATCATCGTTATTACGACTATCGGCATTGTCATGGCTATCATTTCAATCGATGGTGGTATTATTACTATTGC